>JAQGAR010000953.1:0-11255 GCA_034697865.1 Oribatida sp.
ATATCCCCCATTGACCCCTGCTGTAGTATATAGGTATTTATTCGTTAAATAGCTAAATAGAACCAACTAACCCACTCACCCTCACCATTGTTTTATTGTAAAATTTTCAAACTTACGAAAATTCATTGTTTGCTAAAATTCGAATTTCTTTAATAACGGGTAGATTCTAGCTGGTAGATAATTGAACCCTCTTAATATATGTTTACTTTTATTAAAAAATGCAATATTGAATATACAAAATGATTAAATTAGTCAGGTTTAAATTGGAAGCCATGAAAGTCAAACAAAACTACTGTTAATATTCAATGAAATAAATGTAACTATGATTTCAGTTCAAATATTTATAAATTTACTCGCATTCAAAGCATTACTAAAGACATACATTTAGAACAATAAATTTCTTCTTTCTCGATTATTTCTTTCGAAAAATTCATGATTAATCTTACGATTTTCAAGTGGCCAATTCGGGTTATAACATGGTCATTGGTTATTGGAATTGTTCTCGATTATCCTTTAAAATGATATAAGATATAAGATTTGCCTACTTCAGTTTAGGAAAGCACATTTACCTTATTAGGGTTTTATTTTTTCATTAGAGGGTAAATATATTAAATTTTGGTTTGATTTGAACACTTGTTTTAATTTTATTTTTTTAAAAGAAAAGTTTGCTTAAAATTAAAAAAAACATAAATTTATTTAATTTTTAATACAAACAGTTTTTAATTAAAAATGTCGATAAACTCTAATCAAATTTAAGCAAATATTGTGATATACATTACATTCGTTATTTACATTTATTGACAGAATATTCGAGAAAAATAAACAAAATTTTATTGAAATTATTAAAAATTAATTATTTGATCCTTTGCTGGAAATAGAGTCAACGTCTGCACTCCAGGTCATAGAATCCAAACTTTGTTGGTCAGAGTCTTTGGAAAACTCGGGATAAGATGGTTGCAAACAAGTTGTGAGGGTTGTTGACTCCTCATCCATAAAATCACTCAGCTTTCTAGAGCCTGTTTTTGGGGCCAACAGCTCAGGAGAACGGATATCTTCACAATGGGCAACAATTGTGATCTTTGGACTCATTTTATAAGTATCGCGATTCGGCTCTTTTATCCTTTCGATCTCTTCATTAATATTATCGTTGGAATCGACGACCAATTTCTTAGTTTGTGAATTCGTTTTAAGAATCGGTTTAATTGTTTCAGTGGTCAGACTATTAGACATTTGCGGAGTAATTAATGTAATATCAGTTGAATTCTTTGCGGATTCACTCATATTCTCCAACGAAAAAATAAAGTTATTTGGAAGTGAAGCCATCTTCACGAGAGGTCGCCTTATTTGAAGTGCCCTCTCTCTCTTTTGTCGATCGATTGCATCCGTTAAGGCTTTCTTTTCGGCTTCAATTTCTTTGGCGATTTCTAAGTCTATTTCATAGTCTTCGTCCTCATCCATCTGTTTGTGCGATTCCTCTAAGTGTTTCATAAGGACAGCTATCACTACATTGACCAAAACAAACTGAGCCATTAGCACAAACACTACAAAATAGAGCGGAGCTATGATTGGAGATATACAACAATTAACTAAACAGTCTTCTGTTGGATCGCATTTGTCTCGTAATGTGTCCTAAAATTTCAAATATAATCAAAAGATTAATTATTTGCACAAATAATATATTGAGACAAACCTTCATAATTCCATTCCAATTATCACCGGTAGCCACACGAAACAAAGTCAAAAAGGCCATTCCAAAATTCTGAAAGTGAGCATGCTCACCCAAACCGCCACATGGATTCTCGTCGTCACATTCTTTAATAAAAAGCAATAAATAATTGATTGACGAAAATTGTGTTAAAAATATTGACCTAATCTTCCAAAAAGTTCTGTTCCTAAAGCAGAGAAAATGAAGAAAAGAAGAAAAAATAGGAGTCCGAGGTTTCCGACTTGAGGAAGTGCCTGCATAACAGTGTCGAGCAATTGTCTGATTCCTTTTGCCATCTTCAAAAGTTTCAAAACTCTTGCGATTCTCATGACTCGCATCACACGAATTATCGTCGGATTTATTGGAATCAGTGTTGACTCCATTTCCTCCAAAATGATGCCCAAAATAGACAGCTTTACAATAATGACATCCAATTGATTCCATTTGTCCTTCAAATAACGCCTAACCCCCAGCGCTAATGCTTTCATAATAGCCTCCAACACGAAAACACCGGTGAATATGAAATTGAATATTTTGAGCGCCCGCTCCAACTCCTGTGTCACACAAACAGATTATTGTTCAATAAAATACGATTAACTAAAGGATCTAAACTCCATTAAACTGATCCCAAATGAATCGGTTATAAAAAACAAATGTCTTCACTCACGATAGGCATCATATAGTGTTCCAAAGACATTGTCACTACATTCAGACCAATTACTGCGGCTATTATTAGATCGAAGTACTTTCCGGTCACAACTTTGTGAATAAATAACCGAATTCTTCCATATCCGATAAAATATGGTGGTTCTCTCATTTCTGCAAAGTAAAACACACATGGTTAGGTTAGCTTTTGCTTTCATATATTTTCAAATCTCTCTTAATTCAAACTCAAAGATATGCCGAAAAGTCGGAAGAAATAATTGAATTTTAAATATTGAAGTGAATGTCATTTCCACAAAATCTCAATTTTGAAATATTCTCAAAAGTATTTAAATATTTTATGTTTGAATCGACTTTCAATCATATTTTTTTATATAAAATGAAACAATTTTTGGCTAAAAATAAAAAAAAACGTTTTTTATATTAAAAAATGTTCTTTGCTTTTAAAGAAAACGACTTAAAAAGAATAAGCAATTACTGAATTCTTGTTCTGGAAGACCCCACTTTAATTAATTCTACTGTATTCCACAAGATTTAACAAGGAGGATTTTAACAAATAATCATTGTTTCGATATTTGACTAAATTACTCCCTGAGATGGCAGCCGAAAAGTAGGCCCCAAAAGAAGCACTGTATCATTTTATTCCTGATTTAGCATCAAAATAATAAAACAACAAAATGATTTAGAAGGGAATCAAGGATTTTTCATTTTATTTTATTTGAAGTAGATTTTACACCCTCAGAAGCCGTACCCGAACTACCTTCTTTGAGACCACCTTGTGAAAATCTATGTTCTTCACTTTAAGATTAAAATTAAACTTGTTCATATTATTTCATTCATTCATATGCTGTGGAAAAAACCTAAATTTCATAATTCTTACGAATAGTGAATTAAATGGACTTTCTTGTTTAAACTGAATGATAAGAAAAATTGAGTGGAAACATACTTTTGCGTCTCTTTTCTATTTTGCGGGCCCTCTTTGCCTGCCGAAGTGCCTTCTCTTCCTTTTCCTGTTCTTCTCGACATCGATGGAAGTTTTCGACTACAACTCCCACAAACATATTAAGAACAAAGAACGCCACCAAAAGTAGAAATGATATGAAGTATAGTAAACGCCATTCGCTATAGTTTTCAATGGGCTGTAAGTCTACACCGACCGCATCTAAACCGGTGTACATAATGTTAACCCAACCGTCTTTTGAAGACAACACGAATAGAGACATCAATGCCTTTGAAATTTAATAAATTAATTTAATTATTCATTATTTTAATATTTAGGAAATTATGATCACATACCTGTCCTAAGTTGTCAAAGTTATATTTTCTATTAAGCCATCTATTCCTGGGATCTGCAAGACACTCTGTCTTATTCTTGACATTTTTGGCTTTCGGTCCCTCTATTGAAGGGTTAACACCAAAACTGATTATTATTTGTGTTCAAACATTTTGAATTTGAATTAAGAATTACCGCAATAAAAGAGACTCCCTTTGAATAGCTATAAAAATGTTAAATATTTATAAATAATTCATTGAAAATTTTTTTGAGAACTTCTGGTCTGACCTGAACTCCAAGAATACCAAATATTATGAAAAATGTACAGCAAATCAAAACTATATTTCCTATCGGTCTAAGAGATGAAAGCAGAGTTTGTACGACTAATTTGAGACCAGGTGCTCTGTTGATCACTCTAACAAATAATACAAATTAAAGTTAATGGAGTGAGTGGTTAGCCGTCACTTCAATAATTAGATTGAATTCAATTCTTACCTCAAAGGACGTAATGATCGAAGTAAGCGAAAGACACGTAAAATACCTAAAATTCGAGGAGTTTTGTGGGCAAAGAATGACAGAACGATATCAAAAAGTGAAACTCCGACCAAAATGCCGTCCATTATATTCCAGCCATTTTTGAAATAAGCATCGTTTCCATAATACAATCCTTTGGCAATAACTTTAATTAGCATTTCGAGTGCAAATATAAAAGTGAACATATAGTTGGCCAGACCCAAAAACTCCCGCTCCGCACTTTTTGGAGGGATTTTAGGCCTTTCCATTGCCAGTGTTATACAATTAAGTGAAATGAAGAGGAGAACGATGTAATCAAAGTAAGTGTTGTCCGCAACTGCGGCACAATATTTACGCAATCGGTTATCGGGTGGAAAAATAAATAGAGAAAATTGTTCTCGCACAGACATCCAGTCTGTCCAATTAAAATATACACAGAATTTTCGATTTGAATTTTGCATAAGATATGTTTCACCGGTATTTGCATCACTTATTGCTTGAAAGGGTGCTCCCAAAAGAGCGTCGTCTTTGAAAGATTCGGCTAAAGTAGCCGGAAGTTCATCTAATTTGTATGAAGAATTAATCGATGGATTTTTAACACTGATTACACTCGAAGAATAAAATACTCCGGTCAATGAATTTCTTGGACTCAATACCCGAATCTCATGAATTAAACTGTTTTTTCTTTCGAGTGACGCAAAACTTTTGACGGAATCGTCTGGACTTAGGGTTGAATTACAACCAAAAGAATTTTGGCGTTTCATCGCTGAACACTGACTATTATTATTATTATTATTATTATTATTATTATTATTGAGAGACGACAGATCGCCGTTGCACTGACTGTTGACATCCGCATCTGTTGTTTTGTTGCGGAGAACACTATTTTTGTTAAACAGTTCGTTATCGCTATCACTTTCATTGGTGTCGTCGACCAAAGTTTGTTTGTCTGACTTTTTCCTTTTTTTACTTGATTTGCGATTACTTCCGCGCCGTTGGATTTTTGGAGCGTCAGCTTTACTATCGGTACTGAGACAAGAGCTGCGACGACTATCCTGTGATAAGTTCAATGAGTCCAAGTTAAATGATGCCGAACCGCAAGAACTTCGTCTCCGATTGTTGATATATGGCGTCAAATAAGTTGAGGGAACGGTTAAAGACGCCAAACCGTTATTAGTAGAGCCAAAGCTCTCATTTTCCTTTCGATCAAAAAATATTTAAGTGGATCATTTCACATCATTTCAAAAATTGTCTTATCTTACAATTGTCTGGTCTATAGAGCAAAGAGAAGCCGCCTGAATGTTCAATGAAAGAGGACTCGTTTGAAACGAATGGCTCGGTTCTAATGTCGCATTTGGCGACCCCTGAGGTGTGGCCGCTGTATGTGTTATAATAGGAGGAATTCCTAATGCAATATCTTTACTGTCGTTTTGTTGAATTTTGATATTGGACAGGGAACCAAAGCCAACGGTAGGGTTAGATAGCAGTTGTATTTCTATAACAATAACTCAAATTACAAAAATTGACTAAAAAGCAAATATTTCGGAATTCATTGAATGAACAAATTTTTTGGATTCCGACCGAAATTCTTAGCAAATAAATGGTTTGATTTATAGAATTGTTTGCATATAAACCTATAAATTAGTGGTATTTAATATTTGAAAGAAATACCTACTTTTTATTACTCGAGTGCAGAATATCTATTATTTAGTCAACACTAAAGGCATTAACATATGAGACATACCTTTCTCTAAATTATCTTCTGGACCATAAAAATAGATGAGTTTTTCTGTTTTCACTTCGGGATCCTCTGATATGCTGTCAGACATTTTCTTTCGATCGTCCTTAACAAATAGTTGGAGTCACCAAAATTGCTGATCAATCAAATGAAAACAAACCTCTTGAGAGAAACCTTCGACCAGAATAGCGACCAGTAGATTGAATAACACATAATTACCAAAAGTCATTAACGCCACGAAATACAATGCGGCGTATGGGGATGTCCTCTCCATCCCATTAAAAAGTACAATATTCCAGTCTTCCTGAGTTAGTATCTGATATACGGATTCATTTTAATTAATATTTTTGTAATCAATTAAGAAGTAATTAAAGCGATGACAACAGGCATTGATTTTTGACTCAAGTTATTAAATAAAATTTTAAAAATCTTTATTTGATACTACACTATTTAATCTATTGAATTAGCAATCAAATTTAAATTTAATGGGTTTAATGAATGCCTGTTGGCCTCAATTATATAATAGGGATCTATATTTAGCGAACAGACCTGAAAGACAGTAATTGTAGCCCAAAGAATATTATCGAAATTTTTTCGATTAGTCAAACATTTTAATCTAGGATTGAGAATATCATCACAAGTGCAGTATGTCTTTGTGCCGTCTGATGGCATAAATTTTGTGCAAAATTGTCCGCCGAACAAATGCATGCCAAGACAACTAATCATATCAATAGTCAATTAATTATTTAATTCTCTAATGAATGCAAATCACATTTATTTATAATAATAATTTGCAAATTCTAAATATTTTCGTGAAATACTCGTTTGTGAGACACAAACAAAATTAAGAAAATAATTTGTCAATTGAAGTGAATTTTCACTGAAATCAAGTAATTTAAATGAAATGTTTAAACAAAGAAAATTAGGTGACAGTCATTCACATAAATCACAGGTAGGGCTAAGGAATCTGAGGACAGCCACAAACATAAAGCTGAAAAATTGTCGTGCAATTCCATTGCAACACATTTTCTAACTATTTTTAATGATTTCTTTGTCTACAATCCTCTCTTCTTTGCTTTGTTTTAATAATGACATCAATTATTGATTAAATGTTTTCTGATTCACTTTATATTAATATTAGGGTCAGAATAAATTGCAAATTATATGATAGATAGACCGAGTTTCAAACCAATAAATTCTATTCGCCTATGAAAGTGGGGGGTGCTATAGCTATGAAATGGAATACCTGGAAAACGGTAACCAAAGCCCATAATAATGAATCAAAATTCTTGCGATCGCATTGAATCGTATTTTCCGGAGTTTTTCGACAGAATTTACAGCCAAACAAATTCATTCCAAGAATACTGTAATTGAGAGCCAATCGTACGACAATTCAACTTAAAAATTGTTTAATACAATCAAATACCGACACAAAACACATTAGGATTAAGCGATTCATCAAAGATTTCAACTAATTATTTACAAATAATTAACCGATTCCTCAAATGACTCGAAGGAAAAGGAAGGCATTGGTTCGAGGGATAGAACACATATAAATATTGAGAAAATTCAATATTAATTAATTTATGTCACATTTCTTCAATGAATTTCTGATAACTTACCTAAAAATAAAGATAAATAACAGAAGAAGAGCGAAAAATACGGCCACATTGTCTATAGTCCTCAACATTATAACCAATTGTCGTCTGAGTGCTGGCATAAAACGGACCAGCTTCAAAATTCTTAATAATCTAAAACTCCTGAGAACTGACAGTCCACTTCCATGTTCTTCCAATAGTTCTAAGAGACTAAATTGAGGCAAACAGACTTCAGTCAATTCAATATGAAATCAATCAAATCAGATATTCCATACCTCAGGATTACAATACTTCCATCGAAAACATTGAATCCGCTGCTAATGTATGAGAAGAAGCCGTCGGCCCCCATTTTCAAAACCATTTCACATCCAAATATAGCTTAATATAAGTATAAAACCTTTTTAACATTCATACAAAATAAGACAATAAACGAATAGAAGAAGGGATCGAAGCGATTGTCAAACATTTACTTAATTATATCCAATTATTGTGATGTTTCTCTTGATAGCAAATTTAAGTAATAGTACTCCTCTTAAATTACTGACTCTTTGCTAATTATAATTATGATTAGAGATTCTTTGCTTATTAGAGATTAAACCTAAAGTACATGAAAAACTATTGATTATTCTAGGTTAATTCATCAAATTTGTAGCTCGAATAAAGTAAAGCCTGTTCTTATAACCATCTAGATCCCTTAGGCATAAGCAGTGCCAGAATCCAAAGAATAGAATAAGTTGCAAGATTAAATAAAGGATCACAATTATAAATCATAGGATGACATACCTGTGAAGATAACATTACTTATTTCAACGGCTTGTGTAAGGCTTTGGGGCTGATTGTGGTATTCGATTCCCATACATAAAGTGTTGAAGAGTATGGCCAAAAATATGGCTCTCTTGAAATAATTATGATTTACCATCACTTTGAATCCCGACTGAACACTAGTCCAAAACATATAACACTTAGTCCTATGTGTGAATTCCTCTTCATTCTGTGCTTCATTGTCCTCATCCCAAGAGTATTCAGTGTGACTCCAAACGCCAGCCTCTGATTGTGAGGCCACAGTTTCAGTAATACTCTGGAGCTCTCCCTTCAGTGTGACAAATGTTGGACTCGGAGTTGGTCTTAAAAATAATAATGTTGGCGCTGAACAGTGTCTGCCAGACTTTGAAGCATTTAAGTGAAATGTCTTGAACGGGTGATTATCACTGATATCACCTCTTTTGACACTATCGATGGCTTGAATATAAGTTTGATGAATGACTGCCTTCTCTTTTGTCTCATCTCTATTGGGATTATATTTATTGGAAGACTTAACGAGACTTATCTTCTCCTTAATGGCAGTCGAAGTCATTTCTGTTTTGATATCATTATTCTTCGCTGGAGAATAACTTAAGTCAATGTCTGACACTTCAGGACTGGCTCGCGGTGCCGGTCCTTCGGTGACCAGACATTGTGTAAAACGGGCAGAGGTAGGCTGAGATGAGCAAGGTTTAGCACATGCTTTATCACAATGTCTTAGTTTTGGTCCCTTATTCTGATAGGGATCTGATTTGAAATCATTATTTTTTACTTGATTATAGTTTTTGCTTATATATTTTTTTCTGGACTTTCGGTTTCGTTTTCTAAGCTTTTTAGAGCCTAAAGCTATTGTATGAGTCATTTCGTTGATGGCAGTGGCCGTATCGAAACTGGTCCGGTTCTGCCGCTGACGGTACCACTTTAACGTCCTTCGTCTCGATTTACGATACAAATGCGCTAGGTACTTTATTAGAGCGGCATAACAATTGTTGGGTTCCGATGCACTATAACTGGCCAAAGTTGACAACGAATTGCATCTAATTTTAAATATTTTATTCATTTTCTACAATTTTATTGTGAGGGATCTTGGAAGAATTACCTGGCTCTTTCCTGTCTCATTCTTTCCATTTCACGTTTTTTAGTTTCAGAGAATTGAGTGGCGATGACTACCAGACACAGGTTTATCATAAAGAAAGAACCGATCTATTGATTGAAAGTGTAAAAGCAATTGCAAAAATCAATACCCGGGTCTCCTGAAAGTGTTTTTTTTCTAAACTTATGTTTCATTTTAATAGAATATAATATTTATTGACTAAAAATAAGATGAATACTGACCACAATCAGAAGCACAAAATAGATCCAATCCCAAAAAGAATGAGCATCCTGGACATAATACATAATGTCAGACCAGCCCTCGAGGCTGATAACTAAGAAGATGGCAGTCCAGGCCATTCCGACGTTATCAAAAGAAATAGCGTCTTGAAAAGGATTCATATCTCCAGCTTTACATTCAGTATAATATTGGTTCCAATTGATACAATTGGTATCATTCGGATCATTATAGCCATGTGCTTGAGCTGAATCATGGCAAAGCATATGATAGTACCTGGATGGTGGCAAATCAACGCAACGGTGCATTCCGTGATCTTTGTCAAGACTGCAGATATATTCTTTGTCTGCTTCAGTGTTCTGATAATATGAAGGGATTGGACTGAAAACCACAAAAATGTATGATTTAGTCTCAAATTTAAAAACATTGTGTTTATTGGAGTAATGATTAAAAGCTGTCATTCAATAAAAATAAAGCAAAGATTGATTCCTTTAATGCCATTCGGAATATGCTTTTCTTTAGAATCACAAACAAAGTATAAATAAATTATTAGTTTATATGAGTTTTTCAAAACATACCAAATGTATGGCATTACTTAAAATTCGCAAAATATGAAAGCATTTGAAGCAGAATTTCATTTCTTTTTAAACAAACTGTTTAAACATTAAACATGTCTTCATTCATAAATTCTCTGAAAAAAATTCGGCAAAAGATAAAAATGATTCGTAGAAAATAAAAACATTTTCAATGAAATGCATTTATTAATAATAATTAACATAAACTTCTTTTCATTCAAATATTTTTAATTAACAAAATATTCTACAAATTCAGTAAATTTCAAAATGAAACAGAATTTACCACTTCTTTCACCCAATGAAAAAGTTAAAAGTTAAACCAAACGGTTATTATAATTAATTTAAGTTCACTTAAAGAAACCAAAAATTAAATTACTTTTAAGTGTTTAAGATGCAAAACTAGACATATCCAATATGGTATCCCGAACAGCCTCTTAAGTCAAGAGTCTGGCAATCCCTTATTCTCAAGTGTTAATTAATTAATGAGCAAGGGGGTATGGGCCAAAAACCCTTTGAATATGGCTTTAGTGTGAATCCCATAAATATTGCCAAACGCTCAACCTCGTTGAGCAAAGAGGCAATTTTTTGGAAGTTTTAGGGCTTTTCTTTTTTTATGTGGTGTACCCCTTTTGAGGATTTTTTCGGAAAAATCTAGGGAGTTTCCGATTTTGGGTCATTTTCTAGCAATTTTCTTTTTGAAAATTCCCCACTTCTCCTGAAGAGTTTTCCGATGGAGCCCTCTGAGGTTGGGTAACTTGCTTATCCTTGATTAAAATTATCAACAAAAAGGAAATATATGTAAATATCATTAATCACCAAGGACAGAACTTTAGTAAACCCTGATTTGAGATTTTGCAGAAAATATTGCCTCAACTGAGAATAGGTGCTAAGCATTGGACGCAATAACAACTTTTCGATAAAATCGATAAAATTAAGACAAAATGTCGGATTTTTGGCCGCCATTTTATCCCACCGCTATATACCCCTGAGCCGGCCGAGTTTGGACATCTATGATTTAAACTGAATTTAAGCAAATTTGGCTAAATTTGAATAAAGACA
>JAQGAR010000954.1:0-11246 GCA_034697865.1 Oribatida sp.
ATCATTTTAATTGCTGTTCATTTCGCAAACGAGGAACTTATCATTCGGTTGGTTATAACAATGATGTTATGAACGATACAACACTGACCTAAGTTGACAATATTTATGGCCTAATGGAGAGGGGATGGCAGCTATTTCGTGCAAATTTATGGAGTATCCGGTCTGTTAAATAAACTGCATATCACTAAAATATGAATGTTCTTTGTAGAATAAATTATTTTGTAATAAATAGCTAGATAATAACAAAAACATACTCATTTGCTTGATGAGTCAATTGTCTTGTTTCATTATCATTTTAATGTCTTAATTTATTCATACAGTTCATCTGGTATCTACTGAAGTGAGTAAAATCTTCAAAAGTGATGACCCGGGAGACAAATCTAAGTTTAATCAAGAATTTGATAGGATAGGAGTCATTCAATAATTAGTTGCGTTTTCCATATCTACAAAACTTTGTAAAAATCAAAGTTAGAGTTCGATAACTAAACTTCAGATCAGAAACCTTTCGATTAATTCGAGTCAAAGACTTTATAAGTAAAATAAAACTGGAGATCGTGTGAATCAAATGGCTTTTAATAAGCAAAAGCTAGTTATCAGAGACACTGGTCACTAATCGAGGAATGTCTGTAACACAACAGTTAGAACTCAATTTGAATAACAAATTCATTATATAATTCATCATTAATTCACTCATTAATGACAGAACACACACTCTTCGGGCAATTCTGAACCAGTTATTGACTCTTAGAGAGAATTTCCAAATTAATTGTATGTTTAACACAAACTTCTATTAGGCTTTACTATCATTATTAGAACAAAAGAAAAGGATGAAAAAGTTTGAGGGAAACGAATATTTAATTAATGTGTGATTGAATAGACTGAATGTTATGGCAATTATAAGAATACGTGTGAATAACATTCAGAAGAGATTAAGTAAGAAGAGACTAAAAGACAAAAAAAGATAATAAAAGTTTTATCGCTCGAAAAAATCGTGAAGTAATAAATATTTGAGTTTAAAACAAAAACAATAATATCTAAAAATAATTAGAAGAGCGCTCAGCCCATAATAAATACTGCAAAACAGATAAAACCATACCTGAGTGGTATCCAACGAATTGGCTGCGATTATCCGATCGGAGTCCCCCGAAAATATTCCAAACATCTTCTTTTGCTCCTAATATCAATCAAATTATATTCATTTTTATTTTATTGTCAAAAAATAAGAAATAATGAAATAAAAGTCATTCAGATTTTATGTTAAGATAGAAAAGTGGATAATTAGGAACAGATGGCCGTCAAATCTCAAGCACTTCTTCTTATCGATATATCATTTGTTTTTATCGAAATTTCTCTTAAAACAGGATTTTAGCAAAAATTTTAATGACTGCGAGAGTGAAATGTCTTTGAAGTCGGGTTTTCAATGATTTACCGAATGATTAGAAAATTGTTTCAATGGTTTAATAAATAATTGATGAGATTATAAGCGATGTACTACTGAGAGAACAAAAATCAATAAAACCATACCTTTGTTGTGATCTTAATTTTGAGTCTGTCATCAGAGACGCTCACTTTGTCTAAATTGGTCCACTCCTCAGCCCAATCATGCTCCCAATTGTTGGACATCAAACCCTTTTTGATGGATAACAGCCTTTTGTTAGTCAACATAATTAAAGTGTTGGCGCTCAGCATCCGATGAATAAAATAAATGTCTGTCGAAAATTTTCCATTTTGCATTTCTTTTAAGATGGTGTGACCTTTGATTATAGATTTCAATTAAATACAAACTTTACCTAAAGAGTGCTGAAAGAGTTGCCTACCGATCGCATAATGTCTGTTATATGGTTTCAATTTGCCGTCGGGGCCAACATATCGCGGCGGACGAATTTGTTTGGCCTCTTGTTTGGGATCTACTGCTCTCTTCAATGCATTCAGAGTACCAGAAGTGAAATCGATGATACCTGTTGTTGGCTGAGCCACAATACCAACGACTCCTTTGCCCATACCTTTGAACAACCCTTCAAAACCTTCTTCTCTGGCGCCTTCAATGGGTTGTGTGATAACTCCGGTCACTCCGGAAAACACACCTCTGAAAAGATTTTTGCCGCTCTCAGCGAAACCTCCTTTTCTGTTGAGTCTCGAACGGCGTTCGCGTCTGAACTTATCATCCATTGTAAGGGCAGACACACCTTCCCCCAAAGTGTTTGTGATACTTCCGAGAGCTCCGGCTGCTCCGCCGACGACATTGGAAGCCAAAGATTTAATACCAATTTGTATCCCTTCGGCGAACTCTCCCGGGCCTTGAATTATGCCTTGGAATGGCTCATAGAAGAAGTCGCCCACACCTGAGTACACAATTGACAATTTTAAATGAGTAAAGTAAAACAAAGAGCAAAGTTGAGACCTTCTTTCAATCCAAGAACGAGTTTCATAGGGTTTCCAATTAAGTCGAGCCCCAAAACTAATTTATAGAACTGTTTGAGGACTTGAGTCGTGTAGTGTTTGATAACAATAGAAGTCAACTCAGAGTTTTCAACCAACAAGTTTTTGCGCTCGAAATAGTCGAGTCTGAAGACGACATCATTGAATTCGGTGAGAGTGACGCCCGCAGAGCGTACAATAAAATCAAGACCTAGAGGCAAATCAAGTCCACCGGAACCGCCGCCCAATGAAAAGCTAACGTGAACTTTGAGTGGAGAAAAATGAATCAAATCGTAATAACTTTTACGCGAAGACAGAAGTGATTCGGATATTGTATTCTTCTGTTTAAACAAAATTCAATAATTAAAAGAAATCCACAAAATGTTAATTAAATCTCACCCCAAGAATATCAGTGACGTCTTCTGCAATCAATTTTTTATTACTGTCCTTCTTGACAGCAACTGCTAACAGTTCCTGAATGGAAGACAACAACCCTCTGTCTATTTGAATGAAAAATTCTTGAATCAAAAATGAGTTATATTTGAATCGAGTAATTGTCGGCTGTTTTTGAATAATTGTGGAAAACTCAATGAAACTTTTAGGAGAGAGATCGATAGCCACTGTTTTTGGGGGCGCTATGGGACACATCACTATTCCGAAGATGTGGTCAGGCATTTGATTGTCGATTTGCAATCGATTCACTTTCATATGACACTGAATTATATGCTCCGAAATTCCCACTGATATCCAAATGCCTCGATTTGCGAGACGTCTCAATTGTCCGGATTTGGGAGAAATCAATTTAGGGCACTGGCTATCAGTGAAGTCCACTTGAAATGAGTCATCCGAAACAAATGTAAGGGTTTCGCCGACTTTTTGGTTTAGCAAAACCTTTTGGTGGAGACATTCAATTGCATCGATGGACTTAACTGCCATCGGTTTGTATCTTTTTGCACCCGATTCTCGGATTTCCCATAAGACAGAACTGAAAATTACATTTAAATGAAAAACAAAAACAAATAAACATGATTTAACCTGGTAATGGCTATATAGAGCAGGTCTTTCTTTGCTTCATTGTTGACGATTGAGAGACCGATTCCTTTCATAACGAACTCGACATTAATTTTAGGATTTGTTATCTCTCCGGTCTTTCAAATGACAATAAAATTGAGAAATCAGCGTTTTTAATTGATAATTACAAAAAATACCTGATATGCATTTGTGGCCAACAAAAAGTCATTTGTGAACAACAAAACTCTTTGCTTTCCGTCGAGGAATGAAACGATAAACACATTCTTTACATCGATCAAAGTATCACACTTCAAGTTAACTGATTGTTCTTCACTTATGCTATCTTCGTATTTCCAGACCAGTGTTTGTTCAGCCGAAGGCAAATACCAAGTATAGAGAACAGAATGTTTTGACGGCAGAGTATTCACGTGCTTCTGTTCTCCTGTTTTCGACGACCAGACAGTCACTCCTTTCTGTCCGTAAATTATTGGTCCGTTGAGTGCATTTACGAGGAGAACAGGAGCTGAGCCCTCAAAATAATCACTTATTTTGATGGTTGCGTCCCATTCGCTGATATCAATGTCCACATAAAAGTACTGTCCGCCCACTCCAATCAAAGTGGAAGACGAATGACTCAAAGACAACGGCTTTAAATTTTAAAAAATAAAGTTTTAAACAAAAATTTAAATGAATTCGTTTTTGACTGACTTTAGAAGAAGTTGAATCCGAACTCAATCTTAAATAAAGACTTTGGTCTTTAGATTGTTTTGGCCAAAAAGCTGTGTTATTCATACTCTCGGCTCTAAACCATTCGTCGTTGTCTTCAGAAATTTCGATCGCATTCTTCGAAAGGTTGACAATTGAATAGAAGGGACTGATTGTCACAATTTTACTCAAACCAATTCTCGACAATTGAATGTCAATCGAAACATAATAATTGTATTTTCCGTTTTTAGATTTGGCGATAATATTGCCTTTACTGCCGACCACATCAATGGAGAAGCCGTCCGAAAATTTCGAGTCACCGATCGATAGACACAATTTCTTCTTACAGAAGAAACTTTTTGGTTTGAAGGATAATAGGACAGGTTTCATAACATTGGGCGCGTGATATAAGACAGTCTCGTCATCGATTCGGTAAACCAATTGTTGAGAAGTTCTGTTAATCATCCAAAAGGGGGCGAAAAGAGAGGCAATAAGTGTATGATTTTCGATCGACAGTTTGACCGCTAAATCAAGAGAAAGAGATCTTTCGTGTGAAGAAGTTGTGAATTTCCACAAATGTACGTCATTGTCGTCGCCATGAGATGGAATTTTTCTGAAACAGTGCCAATCCCTCTCCAAATAGTCGATTAAATTTATGGCAATTCCTAATAAAAGGCGGCAAATATTTATTTGGATAATATAACAGAGGATTAAATATACCTGTCTCTCCTAGTTTAATAGAAGAGAGGTCTGACTCTTCACCCTGTTCCATACTACATAGTTTATCAATTCCTTCGATGGCATAAGTGATTGGATAGGGTAATAGATTCCTGAGTTTCACGATTGGCATTAAAGTTATTTTATGTAAAATCGAGTCCGGTTTCATTAAATTCGTGTCTTCAAAGAGAACTTCTTTGTTATCGCACCTGACTTTCACATAAAACTTATTTTGAGCATTTTCTGACAGAGAAGTCAGAATCAATGGCTCGACACCGGGATCACATAAAGGGATACAAAGTTTTCCAGAACCTCTTCTTTCAATTGCATTCTTCCAGTCAATAGTTTTATCACTGAGTCCGTAATCTTCGGACGGTTTGACTATTAGTTCACAGTTTTCGCCTAATATTTAGTTAACAAATAATTAAAAATAATTAAAAATAATGGTTTTCAAACAGACCATAGACCGCATCCAATGGTAGTTCCAAAATAGAAAGGGGATTGACTCGACCCAAATGAAGCGGCGTTCCTCGTCTCATGCAAAAGATTTCGAGGGAAGTATTGAATTGATTGACAATTTGTGTGTTCGATTTGAAAGTAATGTTTTTTGTGAACGCATCCACGTCTTCGACCTCAACGATCCATTTCCAATATTCATTGCTTGGATACGACTTTTTTGGTAAATTATAGCAACTTTGAGGACATAAGGGATTAAAATTACATAATTCAGACAGAAGTAGCGGTCAGTCTCACCGAATAATATGACCATGACATGTTATGCGCCGAAGTATCTCATTTTGATCGCTCAAAAGAAGACCAATATTAAGCTCCACTTCTTTTATTTCGGTTGCGATCAGAGACACAACCTCTCCGGTCTTTATGAGAATATTTTCGTTTTCTATAGCTTTGATTTTTGTGTTACTCAAAGGACGGCTCTTAAGACTAGAGTTTTCGAGAAACAACCGTAAATCAATGCCTAAGAAATTACGGACAGTCACAATATTGTCTTCTCTGGCCGGCAGTTGTTTTGCAATTGCGTTGGCAAAGGCCTCGTTAAGTGAGCTCAAGACATCTATTGAAGTCTTAGTGATAGTCATTTCCAGCTGTTCGTTAGATTCTAATTTGACATCAATTTTTCCATTTTCTTCGAGTGAAACCTTTATTTCGAAATCCCATGGATTTGATTGGCCTTCAATCGGTTCAATGAGAGGCTCCCAAAAGAATATGTTCTCATTGTAATACTCGGCGATTAGGGAACAGTTCGCTGAAAGAGATTTATAACCGACGAGCTTTCCGTGAAAATAGGAATTCAATTTGACTAAAGGCTGAGAGTCCAGTCCTCCCGATTCGATGACCACAACAATTGATTTCATATTGAGATACATTTGCTGTTTGGTTGAAATCATTGGCTTTTCGGGAGTGTCAACAAAATCTTCTGTGACTTCTTCTGCTTCGGGAACATAACTCAAAAACCAACTCTTCATATTATTTGGCCGTATTTTGAAGAGCTCTGAAGGAGTTGATACCTCGCTTTCAATTGATTCGCTTTTCTCAGCACTGGAACCCATTTTAGATAAAATATTGAGCACAACGTTAACCATTGGCGGAGATATGAAGAATATTATTTCACTGAATGTAATGTCAAGCATATGTTCATCACCTGAAATCAGCATTAATTAGAAGATAAGCGACAGTAAAATCTTAGAAATACCACTCAATGATCCATTGAAGACAAGATTAGTTGGTTTCATAATATATGCGTCGATCTCTTGTGAAGCAATAAATCGGTCGTAATTTGTCAGAAGAGCTGAGATTTGGGAGACTTCGCCGTAAAGCTTAATATGATTTGGATTTTGAACCAGATTTATAGAGGAGTGACATCCCATTATGATTGCCGGAGCGTTCGTCACTTCAATAGACTCGAGTAAAACAATTTCCATTTGATACAAATTAAAGTGCAATATATTAGTGACTTCTGTCTTCTGTACAGAAGATGACAATTGTTGAGCCCTTTCAACAGCTTTGGTTACGTCCTCCAGCATTGGTTTCTCTGATAGTTTGTCACTCTTTTTTGTTGTAATCGCTTCAGAAGTGGATTCAGAATCAAATGCTTTGGTAATAATATTTGAGAGATTAAGCAAATAATCCAACGCTAAAATCAGACGAAAACCAGAAATTGTTATCACAATAAACCTTTCGTTAGATTTCTGTGTAAAAGATATCGAAATTATGGAATCCTTCTCTTCGGAAGCACTGGAAGAAGGGATAAGTTGACTGAAAAATACATATTTTAATCATTTGTTTAATTTTTGGTTTTAGTAATGACTGACTTTCTTTCAAAAAGCGTTTTGATTCCGGCGTCACTTCTTGTGGTTCTCACATCATTCAGATAAAGATCACCGATAAGACAGTTGACGCTAAGAGTACTATCAGTTAAGACATCTCCACTTAACTCGAATTTATTCAACTTTGCGATAGCAATGGCAGATTCAGAGCTCCTGTTCGGGCCCTGGAATAATGTGACTAGAATTTCTTTGAGTTTGAAGTCAAAGATCACACTTTTGTGAACAATAATCGATTTATTTCCGTCTGACTCTTCTTTGATTTCTTCATTTTTAAGGCTTTCTTCGAATTGAATGACTCTTTCTTTAACCAAATCGATGGCAGCGGACATTAATTTTGACGATTCAATCATCGCTACACTTCTTGGAGTAACTTTCAATGGTTTCGAGCCATCGATTTCGTCCGGATTTTGTTCCTCTTCTTGAGATTTACTTCCAAACGGAAGAGTCATCAATAGATTCATCAAATTTGTGAGCTGTTCATCACTTATCTTGAGTTCAATATTTGGTAACTGACCTGCATTTCGAATATTACTATTGGTTTGAATTTAAATTCAACAAAGAATATAAAATACCTTCGATTTTGAGTTTAGCCAATTGTGGATCGTTTGGAACAATTGATCGATCAATACTCAGATTGAATTCAACCGGATATAAGAGATGCCGACTCGTTGATAACGATTTAATATCCGTCTGCCAGTGCTCGACATCACTCAATATCATTTGGACTTCAGAAATATGGCACTTAAAAGTTTCGTACGCCATTTTGCGCATCTTTAAGATCAGTTCATAATCGGAATGACTAGATATCAGGTCTCGCACTTTAGGAATTTCCATTTTGGGAATCAGTTGTGACGAGAGTTTGACGTGACCTCAATTCAGAATAAGAGTTCAGTCAATATTGAAAAAGTAAGTTTAAACTAACCCAAAGACAAGAGTAAAATATTATGTGCGCTCTCCAGTTGTCCCAACTGTGGAATTATCACAAAAGAGGGTTCGATGTCTACATTCAACTTAATTTGTTTGTGTTTTCCAATTGCATATTCCAATCCGGTGGCAGTTCTTTGGGTGAAACCCTGAAATTTGTGGACAGCGATAGATTGCAGCTCTTCTAAAGATATGTCTTTTGGTGGGGACAGCATTTCAAGCAAAGTGTTGATTGTGTTGGCGTCGTATAACAACTTGAAGCCAGACATTCGCATAATAAGTCCTAAAATGTATTAACATTTAGTTATTTATAGATTAACTTTTATTAACGATTCAAACCATAATCATACTGTCCGTCCAAAGGATTCATATCAAACTCCAAAGAGAGCACATCTACTGTCGACTGTTCCTCCAATAATGGTATTCCTCCCACACCAGAAATATACAGAGATTTGACTGAATTAGAAATTGCGAGGCAATGAGAGGACGGTCTGTTGGTTAAGTCGAGACCAACGCCTAATAGCGATAATTGAGTTATTTTTTCGTTTTCATCGCTTATTGTTATAAAGAGTTTATTAATCAAAAATTTAATTTTGTGAGCGATAAAGTCTTTCGGCAATTCTTCAGGAATGCCCTCTTCATAACCGATCGCTTCATAAAGTTTCTGTTTTTCCTTAGTATTCATCTCTTTTTTAAATTCATCGACGATATTGTCTGCAAACGATTTCTATTAATTGGTTTTAAATAATTAAAAACTGTGAATTACCCTCGACTTTAGTCTCTTCTTTTGAGAACCAACCAGAAAACCAGCCTTTTTTGGACTCTGTTTTCTTATTCTTAAGAATCTGTTGAGTTTCGACCTCTGCCTGATTTCGCGCTAAAACTATTGAAAACAAATTCAAATCCTTTTCGAGTCTTTCGATTTCAGTTTTAATCGAATCTATATTTTTGGACAAAAGTTTTTTTTTGTAAAGTTCTTGATATTTATTCATTTGGATTCTGTGGTTCCGAATTGCAGTCCAGGACCAGTTACTTGATCTGCGCTTAATATCTGTTTCCATTATGGCAGTGAATGCAAAGCGCCACCACTTCTTAGAGTGGCCTTTAATGGGAAGGGAAGGCCTCCATTTCATGTAAGGCTTTCCTAAATTCATACGATCGATGGCATCCAATAAGAGGAGCAGAGATTCAAATTGCATTCGAGTCATTCGGAGCTCAAACACATCCAAATCCATTTGAATGTCAAGCACTGGACTGCTATACTGTTGGTCCTCTGGTTTGCGATTAATAACAGCATTTGTAGAGAAATTGATTGGCCATAAAATATACTGCAAATTATCGGGAGTTTTGTTTCGGTTTGCGATCCTATAGGACAGCAGTTCATCAATACTTTGTTCGTCCATTTTTGACAACTTTTCCGACTTCTATTAATTATTTAAAATTATCACAATTTGGTCAAACATTTATTCAAAGAGAAGACCTGATTGCAGTTCCAATAAAATGAGAGACCTTCGAGAGTAACCAATTTGTAGATAATGTCATCGTTTGAATTCCTTTTCTGGTCATCGCTTTGGGTCTCGAAAATCAGTTTATGTAAAGTGAGTCCGACCTGAAACGGGTGCTGAGGCCACGAGATGTGATCCTCATAACAGATGTGAACGTTAGTAATGAAGACCTGGAGGTTTTTCACGATTTGTGCGGCCAATTTCGCAGCAAAGCCATCGTCGCTCTTCTTTTCATTTGGGTCTTAAAATTAAATTGAGAAAGGTGCTAAACAAGAGATCACTTATGACTCACTGGGCTCTTTGGATCTCTCTTTTGCGGCTTCTATTTTCTCCAACTGTTTTCGTTTGTCATCCCATTCAATGAGTTCTTCTTTGATGTCATCGTATTTGGTCTCTGAAATTAAGAAGTAACGGAAGAATGAAAGAACGGAAACCATTTAGTATTAGTACCAGAGTTAGGAACCGCTAACACATAGACATCGGATAGTTTGACGACAACCGGCGAGGAATAGATGGACTTCCAGGGAACGGAGGCCTCAATTCGAGCGATATGGCCGTGAATTACCCGAAAGGGGAGGTTAAGGGAATCAAAGGCATTGGCTTTGATGGCAATGTTTTCCAGAGATATGTTTCCATTCCATGCAAACAAATTCAACTGTTTTGCCGTCAATTCGTCCACAAATTCAGACAAATAATTATTCAAGAGATTGGCCACAAGACTTTCAAAAACCATTTTAGGTTCGGCCCAAAAATGGCATTCAGTCGATCAAATCGGATGTGATTTACGACAGGCTTTTCACAAACAACTCATGGGTTGTAAAATAATTTGTGAATTAATTATTTGTTTGTTTATAACAGCAATCGATTTAGAATTGAAACAAAAGTAAACAAATAAGTTTGACATTAATTGGTGTCATATATTAGACGCCCAAAAGTGATGTCATTTCAAAATAAATGAAATCTAATTATTGTTTTTTATTATCTTTGAATTATTTGAGATGCGATGAGTTTCACTATGTTCGCATAATTTCAATGCATTTGAGTGTTGTTTGAATTCATGTGTTTTCACAATGTTTTCAATGCATTAAGACTTTAAGTCATGCAATGCATCAGTTTATTGGTTAGAAACGAGTCATTCCAATAATGGGGGAGTTTTCCCATCAATCCATACATCCAATACTTCTACACATTCTATATTTCATTCCGTTTTGTTTTCAGGATAAACAACGGCTTTAGTATTAAAAATATGCTTTGTTACCATGAAATAGAATATTTTTTGGATCTTCCAGAATAAGTTTTGTTTCGCTTAAACTCTTCTTCAGATCATTTTATTCTATTGATTTGGGCTGGGTTAGATTATAGCTAACTGGCTATCTAGTCACATACCAAATGTATGTTGCCAAAAACATGTATTTGTCAAGGTGCACAGTACAATCAATGCACCTGGATTTTAAATAACTTGAATTTAAAGTAAATAATTGCCTCAACGGTACTATACTGTACGGTACCTGTACTGTACTGGTAAATAACTATATAGTTGTTGATGAGGAAGTTGCTTTGAAATACCTGTGTACAATTCATAAAAGGAAGAGGAGTGTACTCTTTTGTAAAATATGTAAAT
>JAQGAR010000955.1:0-11237 GCA_034697865.1 Oribatida sp.
TAATAATAATAATAATAATTAAAATAATAAATGAAAGTTTAAGTGTCTTTCAATTCTTAGAAATAAAGAGCAAAAAACACAAATAATATAAACAAACAAAAAATGCTACAAATTTTCAACTAATCAGACATTTAATCAAATAATGAAATAATAGGTAAAAGAAAAATCAAATTCAAATCAAACAAATGATATAAATAATTGTAATAATAATAATTCAAATACAAAAATCAAATGTTATGCAAAAATATCTATTTATAATATACTGTATAATAACTTAAAGAAACAAAACTTTCTACTCATTTAACAAAACAGAGAAATAAAAATAAGAGATATTTGTGTTCCGAAAGAATAATATATTTTTTGTTGGAATTCCTAATCAAAGTCCAAAAAAAGAACTCTTATTTGGGAATCGTTTGCAATGAGAGCAGAAAATTGTTTATATGTTTTGGACAGAAATCGAATGATTTGATTGCAGTGACGGTTAAATTATGTCTTCATTTGTGATAATTGTATGAAATAATTGGTGCAAATGTAATATGGATTGGTTTGGGTGCGAACACGGGTCATATAAAGGGTCCTCAATCAGCAGCTAATCATTCATTACGAAGATTTTGGTCACAAAATTAAATCGATTTTGCGATCATATGATTAGAACAGATCTTTAGTTTAATAATAACTAAACAATTAATTGAATTAAACAAATGAGAGGAACAAAAGTTATTCTAAAACTTCTTAAATAATTAATACAAATAATAGTTGAATGCAAAACAATAACAAATTAATAGTGTCTTAAAAATAATTTACTCAAAAAGGATATAATGATTGGTACAATCGATTGGCAGTAATAGTAATCATAATATAATTGAAAGTTTCTTTAAAGTGTTGTAAAAGAGTTGATTTCATTTCAATTTTAAGTAGTCTTTCAAATATCGAAACGGAAAATATATTTTTGATTAGTATTCAAACAAATTCTGAAACACATTTTTAGCGCAAATTATAATAAACCAAAAACAAAGAAATGACAGTTAACTCAATAAATAATAATTTGTTTGCGAAATAACAGCAGAAATAACTTTATTTTAATATTAATAAAACAAAAGCTCACAAATAACTAAATAAAAATCTATTAAAAGTCAAAATATTGCTCAAAGAATGCAAAGAATTTGAAAGATCTTTGAAATTTTGTTTTCGCAGACATTCGGCAAAAAACTAGACATCAATTTTGGTTTCGCTCTCTTTTGAAAGAATTTGTAATAATTTAAAAATACTTCAAATAAACTAAAGCTTTGACTTTCAATCTTCAAGTAATTAAAACAAACGCCAAATAATAATAATTAAAATTAACGAAAATATTCAAAACCTAACTCAATTTCCTATTAAATAGTTTTGAAAATATAATTGCCTTTCGATCTTAGGATGAAATGCGAAGAAAACTTTTGTTTAAATAATAAATTTGAAACTAAATTGAAATCAAACTTTGAGATCAAATCGAAACTGAATATCGATGTCTGAAAATATTAAATAAATTAATAAACAAATTAAATATTTAACTGCGCGACGGATTCAGCCCTAAATAACTAATTGGTTAACGGCTTGGGAGACAACTGCTCTATAATCGCAATTCTTAGATAATTAGTCCAAAATAATGTCCTTAACTAAGAGAAGACACAAAAAACTTTTAATCAGATAATAATGAACTAAACAATCGGAGCTCTAATTAAAAACCAATAAATAAGGAGTAAAACGGGTTATAAATATGATAATTGGGTTAAACAGCAATAATAATAATAATAATAAGTATAATAAAAAGATCAAAAAATCAAAAGAAACAAATTGAGTGTCACTTAACGCACATTCTTTAGGTCTGAAGACATTTATTTTTAGACCAAAAGAAAGGTTAAAATATTCTTTTGATGAGCTTTTCTGCAAATTTGCGACAAAAACAGATAATTTTTGGGTTAAGAGTTGACTAGTAATAGAAGTGGGGATCAGTTGTGTAAACAGCAATCAGTGGCCAATAAATGCGTCGAATCAATAGTAATGCCAATTAGTGAACAAACATTGATTAAAAAATAATAACTTATCAAATAAAATAACAAAATTAAAAATAACTAATCAATCGGTTATGCGATCGATATTTCATAACTAATAATCAATAAATGAGAAGCAATACTATTGAATGGATTAAGTGAAAGAGTGCGGAATCGCTCATCAAAAAAGGGGACAAAACGGGAGTGCAATCAAAAGCGAAAGTTGTCGAAGGGTTTGTCACTGTCTCGGGATAATGATAAATGACTAGCCAAGGTATAAATATGGATACAATCAATTAATCAATATATTAATGTATTTTTTCGTTTTGTGTTTATGTTTATAATATTAAACTAAACTAGAAATTATTAAATAGGCGAAAAAAAACGAAGAATAATATGAAAATTAGGCGCAAGAGACCAGAAAATAGTAAATTCAATAATAATAATAACAATTTATATCAAAATCCATATGAATCAGTGATTTCTACCGTTTGTCCGAATACTCGACACTCGTGTCTAACAAAATATTAGTTAAATAAAATTATTAATCAATTATTGCTTTTCACAGCAAAACATTACTCAAGTGTTTTGTAAAAATGATTTTGCGTTTTCTTTTATAGCTTTCGATTATTCACTTTAAAGGACAACAAAATTAGTTATTAAATTATTTGAAAACTTCGATCGAATCGATTAATCATTATTTGACTTTCATTTGTCAAATAGAAGTCTAACCAAAACTATAATCAAAGAGTTGTTGAGAAAAAGTGAGTCAACTTTTCTTATACTCAATTCAATTAGATTTTTCTCAATATATAATATATTCAATAATTATATATAAAAATAAATAATAAAAAACTGGAAAAACGCAATCAATATAATAATAATCAATAAGTTATATAATAATTGATCCCTTAATTCGAGTGAGAACTTTACCTCTCATTTAGTAGTATTTCTTATATTTAATAATTCAACGATCGTTTTGGCGCTAAAAATAATTCATTAAAACCTTTTGAGAGAAAAACAAAATATGAAAAACAAAATGCGATTTGTGTTGAGTTTTGCGCGAAAAACACTTATTTGTTCGCAACGTATATGAAATAAGTCTGGCGTTTCGGTTACCGAACTATCAAAACATTGTTTGGATCGGCCCAACGGTTCGGAACAGACGGAAAGTCGTACAGAAAATGGTGTATAAATCGTGCAAAATATGACAGTATATGAGAACGTCTAACAAATACCAGAGGCGGCCACCGCTGCTGCCAATGACTGCAGCTGTAGATAGCGGTAGATATAAATGCGGTAGTCTTTGGAGGCCAACACTACGCTGTTGTCGTCCATTAAAGCCACGTCGAAACACTGGGCATGTTTGACCTTGGACTCAAGTGCATTGACAAGACAACCGTCCTGTGTGAATATCGTAATGTTGAAGTTGTTGTGGTTGTCCGCCACCAGTATCTCCCCGGCTTCGTTAATGCATACACCGATCGGATAGTTGGTGAGGCCTTCTCCACCGATTTGACGCAAGAAATTTCCGTCGTATGAGAACACTTTGACACAATGGGCCCGATTGTCGCTAATGAAAATCTCCTGCTTGTCGTTAACGACTACACCATTCGGGAACTCCAAATGTTTGCTACACCCGAACTTTTGCAAGACGTTTCCAACTTGGTCAAAGATTATTACGCGCATTACCTGTCAGATTAGGAAAGCATTACAACTAATTTCAAGAATAATTTGTATTCAGTCATACTTTGCATTCGACAACAATTATGCGTCCCTTATTATCGACGGTCACACCTCTCGGGTGCTGTAGAATATTAGCGCCGAATTTGCGAACAAATTGTCCATATTGGTTATAGATCTGGATTTGGTGTGTGGGCGACCGTTCGGTCACAATTATATCACCGGACTGTTTCACAACTGCGACCCGATTGGGGTATAGTAGCTGTCCGTCTCTTTTGCCGCATTCGCCGAACTGGAACTTGAATCGGCCCTCTTTGTCGAAGATCTGAATGCGATGGTTGTTAGTGTCGGCGACTATTATGTCGTTTTGCGCATTAACTGCAACTCCTGTTCACACAAATCAATATAAATGTCAGACAAAATGTTTTAGTTTTGTTTCGATTCAAACGATTTAAAGGTTAGGGAACTCATAAGGTATGGGATATCAGCATAAAAAAGGCAATAAAAGTAAAGGGGAAATACCTGACGGTTCGGTGAACTGGCCCTCCATAACACCGAATTCTCCGAACTTGCAGTGATATATCATTTTCTGGCGCTTTATCTGCGACTTTATCGGCAAAAGAGAAGAGGCAGAGATAAGTTTGGCCGATAAATCGATTACGGGATCAGAGAGTGGGTTGAACTGCTCTGTTAGAGTGGTGCCATTGCCATTAGTAAACAATGCTGAATCGGGCGAACCACCTGAGCCGCCTCCGCCACTACCACCAATAGACCACTTTTCGTAAAACATGTTGAGTGGATCGGTAATAGAAGCCGAAGAGAACGGTCGGATCGATGAGACCGAAGACCCGTTATTACAGGAATTGGTTGTGTTTGAGCCAAAACGCTTCGACAACAAACTTGATGTCGAATCGAAGCCGTTCTGATAAATAGTAGACGACAGACCATTGGGACGACTGATCGGCGGTTGTTTGCCATCACTCGATGACGAACGGATGTATCCAAAAGTGTTTCGGATTCCAACCTATCGGTCAAATATATTTAATTTACATTAAATTTTTTCATTCAATTATAATGAAGTGTTAATTAAGTTGAATGAACTCATTAAACAACAAAAGTATTCAAATTGTTGCCCGATATTAATCCCATATCTATTTAAATGTTAAATTTGAGCCCAAATTAAATCTTAATTTCAATTAAATATTCATTTTATTCGAAAACAAAATTTCCTAATTTGTTTTCTTGTGAAATAAAAATAAAATTTAGTTTAGGTTTCGATAATTTAAGAGTTATTTAACTTTTCGGTCAATAAATTCTTTGCAAACAAACAAAGGGATCGCAAAGACAGCCTTAAACTTCATTTGTGCGTTTGATTATCGAAATGAATTATATGTATTTAATTGTGTTTTACTGACATTTCATATAATATTCACTATTTATGTGGTTATGTCTGCAGTTAATGAATGCAATTACACAACAGATTTGAAAAATTGCTTAAAACCAGATTATACTCAAAAGACAAGAGATTGCAAGAGTCAATTAAGGCTGAGGTCTCTCACACCATGAACTTTATATCAGACTTTAATAATAAGAAACCTAAGAGATGGGGAAAGACAGAGACACACCATCTAAATCGCGTGACAAAAGACTTGGAAATTTGAAAAAAGGAATTGCAATAAACCAAATGAAAAACTACTCATTTATAATATGAGAGCAGTTTATATCTTCCCAACAGACTATATTAAAGAGCTTTTCTCAGAAAAATGTTTCACATATTTATAAATACTATAAATATAATCTATAAAACAGGGAAAAGGCATATAATCCTAAAGATTGCAAAAATAAATGACATAAAAAATTTTAAGATTCAAAATAATTTATTTGGAGGAAAATCGACAAAAAATATCGTTTGAATGACAGATAATGAAAACGATAACAAATAAAACACTGACTGTAATGACACTCAAATGAATTGAAAAAAAAACGAACAAAATTTAAACCATTATTTACACAAACTGTAAGAACTTTGAACCTGAATAAGAGCTCTCAAAAGTCCAACTGTTGGCACAAAATGTTTGCAAACAAAGAAAATAATGATTTAATTGCTATATTTCAGACTTCTATCAACCATTGCTTTGAATTATGATTCTACTGTTGTTTCTCAACACAAATGACTCAATTTTTAAAACTCAAGGCATCAGAACTTTGATTATTTTCAGATATATTTTCATTAGAAGACAGCCATCAGAATAGGAAAAGGAGTTTGACTTTTATTTATACTCAGAGCTCAGCATATAATTAAAGCATATATAATCTAATATTAAGCGGACGTTAACCACAATTTTCTTTTTTACAAATAAGGCGTTTACAAACGTCTTATGCCATACGTCCGATAAAAACAATTCAGACTTTTCGAAAATGTATTTTATTTTCTTTGGTTTTCAATTCTGTATAATTTAAGTCAATCATAAGAGTGGAAAACGTAAGCTTCATATTTCATGGGCTATTCATTGGAGACATTCATAAATGAGGGCTTAATCATCAAAAATACATTTGCGTTTGATAAGAGTCCCACAAAATTTGCCCAAATATTAATAACTCGATATAAATCAAAATTAATGAAATCAAACAATAAGAATAAGTTAAGACTCGATCTGTCATTCGAAGCAAAAACCAAATGAATTATTGAGAAATGCTTTAAGACTTAAAACCATTTATTCACTCAAAAATATTAACAAATTGATATCAAAACGACAGTCAATTTTTAATTCAGACACGAGAGAGAGAGAGAGAGAGAGAGAGAGAGAGAGAGAGAGAGAGAGAGAGAGAGAGAGAGAGAGAATCTTGTGGGGGATCTGTTTGCTTATATAGATGATGAAAAAAGAAATATTAAAAAGTTGATTAGTTATCGAATCATCTTTTCTAGTCTCACATGAGAAAAGTAGAGGAATAGAGGGAAAGGTCAACGAATTGGTATTCATGCAGAATATGACTTTCCACCAGAATATGCAGACGAGAGAGCTAAGACCAGCGAAGTTTATTAGCACTGAGTCTATCAAACAAAATATATTACTTTCAAACACTGAATCACTTTTTATATAAAGTTATGAAAATCTATAACAAGAAAAAAGAATATTTACTAAAAAAAGATCATCAGAAAAACCTAGCGATGAATAATCGGGAAATTTTATATGACGCAAAAAATTTGCGACGAAGAAAATTACATCAATTGTTGGAAACATTCGGCCATTAAATCGATTAATTATACGCCGAAAATAGACTCAAACTTATGTGAAATGCTATTATTTGTGTGAAAATTCAAACTGAATGCAAATTATTTTCTAATTCATCAAAAAATCAATGTTATATCAAAACAATTGTTTTAACTCAATTAAATTCTATGAATTTTACGAGAAAATGGGAAAAGAGTGAGGAAATAATTCTTTTAGTGATTTAAAGTCACAAGTCTTACGATTTGTCAGTTGATAAGAACTGTGAAAAATTAATTACACATTAAATCATTACTAAAGTGAGTCTAAGAACGCATTTCTACTAATTTTCAACAGAAATGTCTTTCAAGAATCTATTTAATGACATTTTAAATTGATGGGGAAAGACATGCCAAAGAGTACTAGTAAACAAGCGATTGTCACCTAAAGAGCATGTTCACTCGCATATGAGTTCAACATACGAGAGCTCTTTCTCTTCTGGAAACTGAATATCAAACAAAAAGAAAACAAATAAATAGTCAAATGGGAAATCAGAGTAAAACCAAAGGAAAATATATTAACAGATTAGCGAACAACTCATTAATGATTATTCTTATTATTATAACCATATATCGGACTAAACAGGAAAATAATATTTTTGTGTCCTTTCCTCCTCTCCTCTGTATAAACATATATGTGTCTGACTATCGCTCTTATGTTTCATAACTGTCTATGCATTGAAGTTCTCATTGAGGAGATGTTGACTTACAATTTGATACATTATTTATTATTAGAAAAGCAGACCATTAGTACACTATATTTGAAAAGCGGGCGAAACTGAAATCTAGTCAACAGACAGACATTGAGAGCCGAAGAGAGACAAATAGTTGATTATCGTCGCAGAAATCGCAGCGAATAGAAATAGAGATGCGGTGCAGGAGATCGGAGGAGAGAGAAATGACTATGTTTTTCATTAGAATGGAGGGTATTAGCTGTCAGTCCAGACGTGTGTATCGATAGCCAGAGATTATGTTTTTGAGCCCAACTTTCAATTCATAGATTAGCAACGAATGCCTTTTAAGTGCAGAATTGGGACACAGACAGAACAGACACCTTTTCTAACCGTTATGTCTGTGCTTTCACCCATATACTTCTATTTACCCCAATTGTATCCCTCCCTCTCCTCCCTTCACTATTCTCGACTATTCTGGGAGTTCTGTCAAAGCGTTGGGATTTTGTTTACGAAAAAACGTTAAAATTCGTTGGGTCTGTCATTGAAAGCACAGCACATTATAGACGAACAGAGAGAAACATCAAAACATAGTAATATTCCATACAATGGATGGAAATGTTTGGATTGCAACGCATGCACTCCACGGTTTACTATTGGAAAACTCTGTTCTAACGCCTGTCCTCTATATAACATCTCTGAGCGCTAGACATCAGCGACTCTTTTTAATCAACTATTTTCGACTGAATCGATGCGAACTTGAACTCAATACCAGAGTTTACGCCAACAGAGTCTGAGCCTCTGTTTTAGAGGTTAAACTAAAGCGAAGCGATATTACAAAACGTTTGGTAAAGAAATTGCATTGAAATCAAAATACACATCAAATAAATCAATAAAAACCCACAAAAAAATGAACGAAGATTTGAATGAAGGCATACCTGAATCGCCTGATAATTTGAGACAAACTCGAGTTCATGTGAAGGTATGTTTGCGTCGGGATTGAAGTTGAGGATAGCCTGTAGTTTGCTGTCAATGACTGTCTTGTATTGAATCATTTCTGCCGCCGACGCAAACTTTCGCGTTCTGTCCATAAACAACGAAATCTGTTGTGTCTTACGGACAGCTTCTTCTACTTTGGAAGTCAAGAGAGTCAATGATACCATTCGCGAATTGAATATGTCGTCCAATTCTTTAAGGAACTCCATTTTGGTCTCTTCAAGCATAGATAGGTAGAATTGGTAGGCCTCTCCAATCTCTTGCTGTGCCTTTTGGTGTTGCATTTGCAACCTATTGGTAACCTGATCCAGAGTCTTGAGCGTGTGACTCAACTCAGACATCTTAACCCTACCCTCGTCTACCATTCGGGTCAACTGTTCGACCTATTAATCAAACAATTGTTGAGTTCTTCGGTATTGAAAATCGATATAATTGTTTAAATAGGCTTTTGATGAAAAGCGTTTCAATTATTCAAATTCGAGTTCATTGTCCATAAGAACAGACAAAACATAGACTTTTCAAAGCAAAACATATTAAATATAATTTTTTCTTCACTTTTATATAAAATAATAATAGAGTTATTGAACTTCTAAACGGAATAATAAATAAAATGAAAATAAATAACAAAAAGAGTGATATATAGAGAAAGAGAGTGAAAAAGAGAATGAGTGAGCAAAAACAGGGGGAGAGGGGTAGCACTCAAGGGGGAGGCGAACAGCAGAAGAGCGGTATTGATAGAAATCTCAAACAACGAACAAAAAGGTTCAATAATTTGTTGGTTAGACTCGACAGACATTGGATGGGGAGAGGGATTAACTCAAGCGTTAACTCAAATCAATGAATACTATGAAAATTGAGTCAAAATTTCAAAAACGAATAACACTTTTCGACAAATAGTGAAAAACTATGGATTTTATCGATTTTGATAACATTTGGCACAGAATAAAGAATCTCATAAAACAACTAATCGCATGTAATTGTAGGCATCTAAGCATAAGACAATGACATACCTGTTTGGGTGCGGCGTCGGCCAAATACTCGTGGTCGTGAAGGCCTTTCGGGTGGTCGAATACACAACACTCCTTACAGAGCGGGACATCACAACTACGGCAGTAATACTTCATTTCTTCGGAGTGTTTGCAGCAGATCACTGGTCGCTGATGATTGGGGATGTCTTTCTGTTGGGGTTCACCCAAAGTCATCACCCGATGGCCTTCAAAACAGTGCATGAATTGGTGCGCCATAACACAATTAGGGCACAAAAAGTTGGCGCAGTCAAAGCAACGGGCGACGGCCGCCAATTCCTTGCTCTTACAGCCAGTGCACGAAATACTGGCGTTGGAAGAGATGCTGGCGTCCAATACAGCGATTTGTTCCAACATATTGACAGTGGCGTAGTCTGACAGCAGACCTAATAACGCGACAATTCACTCATATTTAGTATTTTTAAGGCAAAAATCAGTTCTTCAAAAAGAGGATCAAAACAAAGAGATGACAATGACTTACCGACGACACCGTTGGAAGGCAGGAGTGACTCGTGGCCACAACCGGGACATTTGATGCGGTCGGGAGAGTCGAGGATCTTTTCGAGACAGGTCTGGCAAAAGGTGGCGAAACAACAGGCCATAACCTTTGGCTGAACGTATGCTTCGGAACAAAGGGGACATTTGCTTAGCGTTGACGCGATTAGTGGCGGCGACGATGAGGTTAGCGATTGTCTGTGCGCTAGAGAGTGATGGTTGGACTCGTTGTGCGGACTCGTATTCGTGCCATTAATAGTCGGCAGTGACGGCACTGTGGGTCCGCCTATTGGCCCGTTGGCCGCGGAGTTTGAAGTTATCAATTCTGCTGCGATGTCGTTGATTGTAGACAAAGAACAAGTCGATGACAACGACACCGATGATGACGAGGCCAGTGTTGCCATCATTTCGGTTCGGTTTGGCAGTGTGTTTACAATTTTAAGCAATCAAACAAAGTATTGATTATTGTCTTCACTGAAAGCAATGTCTTTGGCTTTTGTTGTTTTTTGTTGAGTCGATACTTTTTGTGACAACTTTTGAAAACTTAAGACAATTTAGCTGACAATCAAACGAATCGATAGGCATCAAAATGAACCATAAAATCGGTTTAGATTAGTGTCAATACAATTAACTTAATTAAAATAAGATTCAAAACAGTAATTGTTGTCTAACATTGTGTTGAGTTCAGTAATATTTTTGAACAAAAGCACTGCAAAAACTCACAAACACTTCAAATACAATACTATTCTGTATTAGAGTTCGTAAACCAATAGCAATCCAATGCAATACTCAGTGAGTCTTTCACTTCTTCAGAGTTCTCCCTCTCTTTTCGCTCAAAACTCTCTTTGTCTGACTCACACCAAAGCCATTGCACTCACTCTCCGTCGTCAGAGCCAACCCTCCCTTCGCTTTCAACTCAACCGATCTTTACAGAGTGTCGAAACCTAACAAATGCTCTTTGTATCCAATGCTGAATAACAGTGTGCGGGTAATTGCAAAAACTATTGGTTCTTTGTTCAAACTTGCATGCTTTTAATTAAAACTTAATTTAAGTAATCAAGTTCACCTA
>JAQGAR010000956.1:0-11232 GCA_034697865.1 Oribatida sp.
AAAGCCAACTAATAACTATTCAAAAGAAAAGTTAGCGAATGTAATGAAAAATGAGAGAAGAAATGTGATTATTTAAAGTTGATATTACATACACAGTCTGATTGCAAACATTATGCAACGCAAGTATGCATTGGAGCGTATGTTTATATTTGTTGAAAACATCTGTTATTCAGTGCTATTTTCTCATCGAAATAAAAGTTCATTTTAGGTATGTCTACAATAGTTACGGTTGGGAGCCGGCACAACCATCACAACCATTTCACTAAAACATTAGCCCAAATTGTTTTTTCGCTTTTAAAACCACTTTCGTTCAAAACTAAGGAGGATTCGCCCGCATTTGTGCGACCCATCACTTGTTTCACCTTTTAATAGCTCCAGAATATATTTTGTTCATTGTTCGCAAAGTAACCTGGTATATAATAGGTTTGAGTCATTTTCGACTTATAAGTTAGTGAAGAAGACTAATAAATAATTTGAAGGAAAGTAACACAACTGTTCACAACTGGATGTTAATGGCATTGAATGGCATTCTTTTGTGAATCTCTTTAATGACAAATCAGCGGAAATGTTTCGCTAAAAATCTGTTTTCTATCGCTTTAATGCACTCAAAATGAAAAGCAATCGAAAGAAAGGATCGAAATGAATATCACATTATATACAAACCATACCTTTGTGTCAGATTATGTCAGTTCTCCTAATTATAATTTATAACTATGATAGTATCTTGCACAAACTTATCCCTGACACTACAAAAGTGATGAAAATTGTGAGAAACTATTGAATTCAATATTATTTCCATAAAATATGAGTTAGAATTGGAATTATTGGCTAAAATATTAAGGAATTGATATACTGTATATACATTTTTTCCATCCCTTAGTGTTCGTGCGTTGGATGCAAACACATAACAGATAATAGGTTTGACATCACATTAAGGACCGAATAATGAAATGGATTATTTCGACTCGACATGCAATAAGAGTTATAGCATTGTCTTTGCCATATAAACACAACCATAATATGGCAAAGTTTTCATTTTTTCTCCTTAAGCCTAATAAATAATGTTTGCTTTGAGGGACAAAACCAAGAAAAAAATGTTTGTTTATAATGAGTCGTAAAGCTATACCTAACTCTGTATTCAATTGAATGTATAGTGCATTCCATTAACTGATGTACTGTTGAAATACACCGATTGATGATAAGAAGGACTCATCCATCACCAGATCAACAATAAAATGACTCGCTATAGACTGGACTTACTTTTTCAATAAGTCAATAACAGAAGACACTATTGAATGCAAAGAACACTAAAAAATATCTCAAATGACGACAATCTGACTAAAAGATATGTCGAATAAGAATAAAAAGTTATTTTCTTAGTATAAAAGGTCAGCATTCAAATTGAAATTGTGATAGCTAACTAATTCCATATTCAAACTACAGCTTAGTTTTTTAGAAAAATGTTTGACAAAAATAGGGAATAAGGACGTCGACCAATCTTTCTATTATTTATACAATTTCTATATGCATTTCCTTTACTTCCATATAATTCTAATACAAGTCATAAATATTCGCTGCAAAACTTGATTTGAATTCAAAGAAATTTTTTTCGAAGAAAAAAGGAAAGAAAGATATGATGTTATGCGGAAATAATTATTATAGAGTCGTAAAAGGGTCTCTCATCCACTCATCCACTATCAGACTCTTATGAGATGAATATATCTTCAAATGATTTTAACAACAACTTTCTCGTTATTCAATAGGTGTTCGCTTTAAAATCATGCTCTCAAAGATATAATTATCTGTTAATCACAAAGTAATATAAATAAATTGAAAAATCATTTCTATTTTATCTGAGCTCTGAATTGTCAGTAAAAATCTTTGAATTTATTTTTAAGAAACTTATATTTCTTTTATCAGACATAAGATAGTGAAGAATCGCATCAAAATAAGAGTGCAATGAATCACTTGTATTATCTGTTTAGTTGTCAAATATTGGAAATATTTTCATTGATATAAACAATGTGTGAAATGAGGACATGTGAGGTAAAGCAGTTGAGTTGTGCCAGTATTGCACAAAAGTTTCATTTATATTCTGAATCATAATTCACAAAAATTCGTGTTTTAGTGTTTCAATTGTTTTGAAAATTAATTTCCTCATCAGTTTTTGGGTCAACACTTTTGAAATACTACGAAACAACTCTCGCTTGAATTTTTATCCTTTTATTTGATAATTCAAGACTTGTATCAAATACATTATCCAAACTTTGTCTCTCAATTGGCCTCAAAGCAAACATGGATTGAGATTCGCTTTTTGGGGTCTTTTATGTATTGGTTGTTGTCTTATGTGGTGATAGTTATGTATTACTTATTTAAAAGGCGTCTCATTGTGTGCACAAATGCTATTTTTATCCGAAATTTAGTTAAGAGGCAAAACTGCTCTTTCGCTCAATTACTGCATTTTTGTAGCCAAAGCCTAAACACTGAAGTATTTAATTTGATTAACGAATTACATAATAAACGAAAATTTAATTCTCAGTTCTGAAGCGAATTCATTTGCGAGTAAATAACTTGCGATCAATATTTGCCGGCATTTAAAATGTTTCGTTTTTGAAATACTGATATGAAATTTGCAATACTCCTCTAATTTATGCTTTTGATAATTTTTTATGACTTAAAGAAGGGTCAATATTCCTCTTACCTCCTCTTCTTGTGGAGACCAACTCCACCGATGAGATTAAAACCAAGTGAATGACTAAGAAGCAAATAGTGTTGGTTTGCATCGTTGCTGTTATCGCTTTGGGATTCCAATAATATAACCGATTATCACATATAAGTCGATTTTCTTCCAACTTTTTAAACCTGAAACGAACAAAAACCTAATTAATTGGTTTTATTCAGAAATGTTTCTCTTTTTTCTTGGAACAAATCTCATTGAATTTGAATCAGGTTTTCGAGAGAATTTGTGAGAAGTTATGAGAATTATGTTGAAGTAAAGGAAATATATATGAGTTGTATAAATATTTGAGATTTTACTCTTTGTTCAAGAGATGCAATGAATGCCACTCCGGGGCATCGGTCGGAAATTCTCGCATTTGTAACAAAATGTATTAACGATAGGATGTGTTCTTCCATTGATTTGAGAAAAGAAACACAACTAAACTCTATTATTACACACTTTTATTGCTATAAATCATAGTTTGTTTGAATCATTTGGCATCAAATACATGTGTTTCGATCCCACCATTCCTTACATTAAAAGTCTCAAAATTATTAGATTAAAACAAATAAATCAGAGCTTCAATTTTGTCATTTATTCCCGATTAATTTAAAATATATTTATTTTACAAAATGCCCAAACAATTAAAGCATATAATGAGTCAATCAACGAAAGTGAGCCCTCAATACATATATGATTTGGTCGAAAATGAGTCTAAGAAAGACCTTGGTCGAGTTCTCAATTTCTAATTAAATAAATTGAATTAAATAATGGACTGAAGGTATGATTAATTCTAAAAGTTTATTAAATATTGATTTGTTTCTGAAGACATGTTATTGAATGAGTTTAAAGTTGTGCTGAATTTGATTAATTGAATACTTGGTTAAGGGATCGCTGGTTGAGGCAGAAAGAGATGCACGAAATAATTGTTATGAGAGGTGGAAGTAATTTGTAGTTACACTTAATTTTTAAAACTTGTTATTCAAAGTCTGGTTTTATTGCTTGAGATAAATGTTTCCTTTAATGCAGTGTCTGTTCGAAGCATTTATTCTTATATTGGATATGAGGTATGAGTTTCTATGACTTTCTCATAAAGCAAAACATCCCGTCAGCGAAATCGTAAATTTGAATATTAAAATTTGCTCGACATTAACATAATTTCATAATTGATTCGTTTTAAATATATATTTAAATATAATTCATAATAAATTCAATTTAGCTAAAAAAAAGGCGAAGAATCATAAATATTAGAGTGTTCTTGGTTGCCTCCAGACTTCAGTCTTATTCATATTCAAAGGAATTCATATGAAAAATGATTGCGAACGGGGATCGGGTTCGAATATATTGTATATTGTAAACTTTAAATTAATTATAGTCTTCTTACAAATAAATTCATTAAATTTCCTCAATAATCACCAAAAGATTAATAGAAAGCAATAGAAGACGCCATTAAGTTTGTTGTGCCCTCCCTTTTGCACTCTGAAAAAGGCAATGAATGACACACTCGAGATATTTATACCCTTTTATATTGAAATATCGGATAACTTTCTTCTCGGTCTCAAATATCAAATTCAAGAGCAGACAAATTCTCAATTTATTGAAATATCTTCTGATCTGAAAAATAATTGGTTCGTATGACTAACATTTGGTTTATGAGGGATTTGGTGAACAATACATCGGAGGCCCTTTTATTTGCGTTTCAATGGAATAGTTGTGAAAGTGTGTGAACACAGACTTAGGGCTGCCATCAAACAGTGCGACAGTCGTTATTCTCGGTTCTATCGGTCAGTTCAATACTTTTAGCCGATTTGCATAGACTCAAAAGCATGGCTAATGTGTATTGAATTTGGAACGGAATTAGCTCTCCCTTCAAGAATTTTGAATAACAGCACAAGAGGTTAAGTCGTGAATCGAGACTCTGCTTCAATAATGTCTTGTTTATTGAACTTTTCTACTGCATTACTCGAGTTAAACCAATCTTTCATATCATTGATACAGAATTTTCTCGATTTTAATCTTTTAAGCTTTCAAATGATTAAATATTCATTTCTTTTCAAAAAAAGGTTCTCCGATACATCCGTCGCAGAGTTTTCCAAATTTTAAAATTATTGTATAAAAATGTAATTTCAAAAATGAAAAAATCAAATCAAATCGAAAAGCTCTTAATGAAAAAAATACCAGGAAATTTTTCATAGTCTGCAATTTGATGTGGTTTTTAATCGAAAGAATGTTTTTTATATCAAAACCACAATTGAATTACTTTGAAAACCACTAACTTTTCATGCGTTCAAATGATTAAACATTTTTGATATGGAGTTTGATATACCGATCGATACATCGATTCCAATGTTATATCTATTTTGCGAAACTTCGAGTCAATGAATCGGTTTGTCCGACACTACCAAAACAGGACAAAACATTTAGGGAACAGTAGGTGAACATTACCTGAGCATATGTTATTCATTGAATCGATGTGATCAATGACATATGCGATGCTTATCTCTGCCTTACTTTAGGAAAAACCATTTATTGTGATCAATACAAAGCACTGTATGTTCTTTCATTATATCGGGGTTTGTGCCAACACTACACTATATTTTCCAGTCGTATATGTCTTGGCTTACAGTGCAGTAAAAATCAATAGAAATAGTCGAATGGGACCTAAAACTTTAAGGTGGGAGAGGGGACTGTTTGGGTACTGAGGCGACCGGTGCTACAAATCTTCTACACAACCGCACAATGAATAGTTTGAGGAAAAAAGTCTACACTTAGTTTTGAGAGGAAGTGCTCCATTGATAGTATATGTATGACATGTCAACTGAATCAATGTCAGGGAATGGTATTTGTGGGACCAAACATTTATACTCATTATTAAGTCGACTCAAAAGTATAAACTCATATAAAATATTAAGAGAAATGGATTGGATTTGAATGAATTCATGAGATGATCTTACAATTAATCTTTTGTAAGAGTCGTAATCGTTTGTGAAAAACAAGTAGCGACTAATTGATGGCATAAAAGTCTAATTTAGAGTCTTCTTAAAAACATCTGCGAGTTTTCAAAAGAGAAAATTGCTTTCGTAAGACTGACTTCCTTTCTAATGAGCAGTAATGACCGATTCCAGACAAGACATACGATTGCCGCAGAGGGCCGCAGAGCTAACTCAGCTGGACCTGCCTGTCTCTGGGTAAGACTCATTTCGCATCCGAGGGTTCTCAATGTAAATCAAATTTTCCATTGAATTGGTTTCTCTTAGTATGCAATTAACGAAAATAACGCCGACTTTTCATTCTTTTAATACGATTTGATGAAACCAATGATTATTATCATCAGAGCTATAAATGGTTGGGCGGTATTAGACTTACACTTGAATTTCGAATTAAGTGTTTTGAATCACAAAAAACCAATTATTGTTTTATACGATTAAATCATTTATTTTTTACGAATGGTTTAACCGTTCAAAAGAAAGGCATAAAATTATTCCTTCGAAATATAAATTCATTTTAGGCCCAAAATTTTCAGTTAAATACAATTTTTAACTTTTGGTAGAGAAACAGAAATGCGTCTGTTTTTAGAAATATTCTGATCTCTGAGAAAAGCCAGTCTCACAACGAGAGAGAAGTGCCAAAGGCATCCCAAGCAATAGACACACACAGCGAGAGAACTAAAGCCAAGGACATGCATAAAGTGAACTGAGCCGACAAACATCGGAATGTTGTGTGAGCGCCACTAAGAAAATAAATCTAATGACAATCGCCATCATTGGAGAGACACTGAATCTCTCCCAAGAGTACAATCAATGGCCAAATTGGGTGAATTTCTGTCAACATTAAACTCGAAATAAATTTCATTTCTTCAATGCATGAAAGCTTCACAAATATTAAGTTAGAATATCATGCGAGCAATGATGTGGGCCCTCTTCATGTCCCTCTTTAAATATTTTCCATAAATAGTCTATAAGTTCATTAGTTTCAGATTTTTTTGTTGTTAAATATTATGTTTTGAACAATATTTGTGAGTATTTCACGTTTTGATTAAGTTTTGTTGTATTGCTTTTGAAATTAACATTTGAACCCTAAGGTCTCCGCCCATAGAAACCGAATGAGTTATTTTCAAACTACAAATTTAAGACTTGAGTTCAAATTGAACTCGAATTCAGTGTGGATATTGTGTGCACTTCTTCTTCGAGTGACTGCCGCTGATTACAATTCAACAAAAGTCAATTACCAGAGAGGGTAACAAATTTGTATATATATGTGCGGATCGCTTTCCAAGGCCTTCAGGCATAATAAAAAATGCACTGCGAATACATACCAGACTTCGGGACCAACAAAAAGCTTGCCCTAAAACTTGAGAGAATCGCAGATAAATATGAAATGCTATTTAAACAACACTAGAGATAGTCAGGGAGTAAGTACTCAGAAGAGATCCCGAATTGATTGTCTAAGATAGCGAACGGATGTCTGTTCTGTTCAATTGAATAAACACATGTCAGTTACAGGTTTGGGTTCAGATCAACCAAATAAACAGAACCAGAAGATGGCTATCACTCAGGAGTAGAAACAACTTTTGCCAAAACGTTTAATTGAATGAAATACTAACTAAGCGTTAGTTTTAGATTAGTTGGGATGGAGTTGTGCTCAATGATCACAAACGCATTGTTTTCATATTATCCCTATTCTTATGTATTGCCCAGAAATCTACTATTTATTTAACATTTGTTTTCAGGACAAAAGCTCTGAATAAACAACAGGTCTGTCTGTTTCACACTGAAAACCAGCCATTAAAGGAAAAGAAAGGAAAGGAACCCAAACTCTAAGTAAAGCCGAGCTGTAAATCTGGTTGTCGTTTACTATTAGTTGTTTAGCGATTCTCAATACACACATTGAGGAACACATAATGTGTACCACTTTTTTCTCTTTATTGCTTCTCTTCCACGAACTTCTACTACATATTCATGTATTGCAACGAATAGTGCATAACTCAACCAATGCTAGTGTTATTAGCTTTAGGTATTGAGCGCTAAGAGGTCGAGGAAGTGCCAAATAATTGTCTTATGCTGACCACATTTCAGCCATCATTGCTTAAAATGATGTGAATTTTTGTCTTACATTTCTTTATGTTATTCTCACTTATGAGAGAATTTAAATTATTTGAATCATAAAATTACATATTTGAAGCTCTCAAATGAAAAGCAGTGATTGTCACGAGTCTAACAAATATTTTGATCCCATGTAATAATTTTGGTTATTTCGGTCAAAATATTCGCGGAGTTTATTCTCGAATAACTTATCAAAAACGCTTTGAGAATAATATCGAGTGAATCGGAATAAGAGAAAAGAGTGACTTCACATAAAACATGTTTCGCTGGATATTCATTCATATGAAAAAACTTGACTGAAGAACGTCTGAAGTGATTTTTTATCATTGGATCAGTGGTTCCCCTTTTGTTGCGGTAGTTTTGGAAGTGAGGATCAGAACATTAAACTGGATTTAATCGATTTTTGAGACAAAGTTATTAGTGCGTAATTAGTCAGAGCTTTATTTACGATGGTTGGGCACTGGCAGACCAGATAAACTTGATTAGAGGTGATGCCAGTTCTAGCAAACACGTCATGCAGAAGCAACACAACCAGAAATCTAAGGCCATAGACAAGTATTTTTGTGATAACTGTTCCAATGAGTGTGTGGTCAGCACACAACTCAACCTAAATCTGACAATACCTCTGCTCTTTTCCCAACTCGTATAAACCATTATATTCTGTGCTATACATAGGGGTGTAGACCAGCGAACAGCACATACTGATATTTGTTATACATTCTCTACTAACATAACAATCGCCATAATTGAAAGACCGATAATTCAAATCAAATAACAGAGGAATGACTCAGTCGTATGCACTCACCACTACTCACGAGTAGATATTATATTCTGAACCAAAACTGAAATTTATAACCAATTCATTCTGACTAATAATAATCCTAAAGACATATCCAATGAATTCCAGGGAGACTTTTATGTGAGTTATCCCCAAATTATTTATAGCATTGATTCCAACGATTCAAACATTTTTATTCTTCGCTAACATTTAATTAATCGATCGATTATTTGAATTAAAGCATTCAATTAATTTTTTGTCTCTTTTTGGAAATATTTTGGGAAATAAATTTTAACGATAATAGGATTTTAAACTTAAAACCAGATTTTTTAGGGCTCGTTATCGACAGAGAATTCCTGTTGTTTTTGACTTTTGCAAAGAAATTTGAAAAGCAGTCAAAATAAATCAGGACTCGACTCGAAAGAGGAGTTTTGAATATTGGATAAGATATTTATCGAAAATATCCAAACGAATCAAATCATTGAAACATAAACAGAGAAGGATTTGAGTCATTGCGAAGATATTAATCGAAATAAGTTTGAAAGCAGTCATATAATGGCATTCAATGATTCGATGCACGGATTCATCACTGAAGAGGAGATCTAATGCGAGTGACAGTACGTGTCGTCAATACAACACACCATCATATCATTGGTAGGGAAGCATATTTTCAGAAATGGACTCACAAACAATGAATACTTCCTTCAAAGACGATATTCTCTCTGAACTCCAATTAATTGGATTTCATTGCAAAAATTTAGTTTCAAAAGCTGTCAAACAATTACTTCTTTATTCTTATTTCGTTAATTTAGTTGAAAAATGTTTGGTTTTAAATACTATCAATTTTTTGGATCAAATCTTAAAGGAAGCCAATTAGAGTCAGACGTTTTGGTTAAGAGTTGAATCCCAATACGAAACCAACGATCAGCACAAATGATGGCAGAAATAGACGGCAAATGCTTGCAAAGAAAAGCGTGCACTCAATCGGTTTGATCGGTATCTGACAGACATTTTTGCTTAAATAGCGGTCTAATGAAGAATAATTACGGCAGGGCACTACATTTGATGTGCACGGGATGTGGAGGGGCTCTCATATAAACAATATGTTTGGGCTCTTTTACAATGAAATTATCTAATCTCTCGATCGCTCAAAGCTTTTCAAGTAATGTATTAAATGAAAGCATTTGTTTTCTACAGTATTTTAGAGCAATTTTTAGGAAAGCAAACACTGCTTACCATTCATTGAGAGTCAGTCATAGCCCAAGAATTTGATTAATTTAAATGTTTTTAATATTAAAAGTTGTTGAGTGTCTCACAACTCATAACATGATATCCGCAAAGTATTTACTCCTGTCTTCGGTACTATTTATTCACTGATAAGAGAATACTTGACTTTTTCTCATTTATTTTGATTAAATAGAGAGACAATTGACAAACAAAAGTGTCGGAAATTTGATCGCATCCCTTGTCTTAACACAAACGTCAGATGTGAGGTCCAGTCTTATAGTTGAGTGTCGATCACAACAACAACATCGGAGAAGTGGATAAAAATTTTGCAAAACATTCAATGTTGAAGGAAAACACTGCACTGAACAGCACTGGCAGGCAATGGTACGGAGTAATGGACTCACACTTGTCAGTGACTGAACACAAAGACTGAGACAACGAGTATTGCAACGAGTATTGACTGAACGCGTGAACCCGTAATTCGAGTCAGTCGAGAGAGTGGCGCCGATTGGCCAACACTGATGAGATCACAGACCCACCTATTGCACAGTCTGCTCAGTGTTGTGCCGCTCTTCGGCCTGTTTTCGATGCTTTCAATGCTTTCCAATGCATTGAATGCATTCGACTCTCATTTCAATGCATTAGTCGTCGAATTGTTATTTCCAGACTTGGATTCAGAATTATTTTACATTTTCTTGTATTACAAGACTTAAAAGCGGTTCATAAGAGCCAAAAGATTTACCAATAATTTTGTTTAAAATGGAATAAATGGTCAGAACTGCTATTTATAAGAATTTAAAGCACTTTAAGCATTGGCATCGGTGCCAAAAAGTGACATTAAATTGATCCGAACAAAAGTCATTTATCACTTATCTCAGAGAAAGAGAGGAAATACTGACTTTTGAAGCCAAGGGCTGAATCACGCAATTGCTCGAAACGATGGCCACACTTTAATCTGGAAACAAGTCTAAAGAAGCAAACAAAAGTGTTTGATATAAAGCATCTCTTCTGGCGCTCCCGAAAGAGCTATTTATGAGCAAAACAGTTGCTATTGTATTATATAATGCTCACAATTTTGGTCTAATGTTAGGATGCATTGGCTCTGAGCCTCAGTCTGAGGATTGCCGACAAAACACTAATACACATAACGAGCAGATATGGCACCGATACCACACCAACAGCTCTGATAATCTATTAGCTCTTTCAACGACAACAACAGTACAAATCAAATAAATGGCAGTCAATTAGCATTTATATCTTTATTACATTTGTTTCAAATCTTGTTTTAGAAGATCTCAAATTTAAAAGAAACAATTTGCAAGTTAAAACGCAAACTTGCATTCCTACATAATTTTCTTTTCATATCCAACCTTTTAATAGTGAAAGTTTAGCATAACTTTTGATAT
>JAQGAR010000957.1:0-11220 GCA_034697865.1 Oribatida sp.
TTAATAACGATATTTTTGGACATGTTTGGACATTGGTCATGTATATAAATCTGCTCATGTTATTGTTGCTCAATAACTTTGTGCATTCATAATGTTGAGAAATGCGAAAATTTATGCGAAAAAGGCAGCTCTATTCTACTAGTATATTATTTATAAATAATTGAAGTAATGACAACAATTGAGGAAAACCTACAATTGTATTAATTGACTTATTAGTTATTTATCTAGTATATTATGCATTTTATTATTAATTGTTTATTAAGAGGTGACTTATTTATTCTGAGCAATAAAAAATTGGCTCGTTTAATCTTAATTAATTGCCTCAAATAATCTGTCAATCATTGTGTTTGAGAATCATATTAATGTTCAATAAAACCAGTTAAAAAATTATTAATATTAAATAATATAATAAACTTTTGCTTTAAACGTCTTATTTTAAAAACAAATTTATAGATCGTCAGATTTTGGAGAAAAATCGATGCCTTCGATTCGAGGCTCTAATAAACGCAGTGAGAGATTAGGTCATTGAGTTATATAAGAGGCCAAACAGTTTTTTAAGCCCACTTCGAGTATCCATTCAAAAACCTAATCCGATTATTTTCTTTAAATTGTGTGCTGAATCACTTCAAAATTGAAGCCAACAAAAGCTTCTTGCAAACTTTTTTTCAGGTTGAAGCAATAACAGGGCACGGCCAAGCCTGGTGGTTCTAGTGAGGCCGAGTGGTGCTAGAGCAAGGCCATTTTAAAATTTTGACTTTTCAGAAATTCTGGTGATTTCGTCACTAGATTATCAAAATGGGGATTTTCTATTTTAAAGGGTTTGAGCTGACGAGTCCCTCTTCACTTTCCTAAGTGGTAAAGATCGAGATAGTTATGCAGACATAATTGATAAAAATACTAGATAAAGTATGCATGGCCAACTTAGAGGTACCTCAGCATGAATTTGTTATGGAACAGTCAATGATGCGGAGGGGCTATAGCCCCCGTAAATTTTGGATCCACCTAAAATTTTGAGTGATTATTGCGAAATACCCCTCTGAGATTTTGATTTTGATTTTCCCCCTTTGTCGTTGGGACCTTCCTCATCACTGGGTCCAGACCGTTGGAGGCTCATTTTTGATGCAAAATTGTTATTTTAGAGATCTTAGACCTAGAACATAACTAACTAAAAAATCCCCTGGCCATCAATGGAGTGAAGCCTTTGACAATTCATAAAACTAATTAAGTGGCTAATATTCAAATAAGTGATTAAAATATTCAACTGATTTCTCTAATTATTTATAATCTTCTAATCGATAATATTTTCATAAAAACTGCTTTCTTATGATCATTTGAAATGTCAAACAGTTATATAAAATGCTTGAATTTGTAAATAATTCGATAGTTTGCTCTAATTTAGTTTTTGTAATAAACTGACTCATCAAATGGTGAGTAAAAGTGTGTAAACTCTTAAGTGTAAACTATACTCACATTCTGTATATGTTTTGAAGGAAAAAATGGAAATGTTTTCATTGCACTCAGATTTTGTGTAAATTACTAGTATTTTGTGAGTGGGTGCAAACAACACTACAGTGCAATCACATAGAAGTGATACTTTATCCACAGCTTATCAAATGATCTTCATTTCAAAGTTCCTGAACTAAATTTAATTTAATTATTCAGAATTTCTTTTAATTTTCATTTTAAAAGTTGAAAACATGTCCTCAGAAAATCTTTTATTGAATTTAATCTTTTTTCCACAAAATTTTCAACTTATAATTGAATTGAATTTATATTTTAATCAATAAACGTCTGGACTGTTTTGAGAGATTTTATTATTTCCAAAATTATTCACAAGATAAAGATTTTTTGCCATATTTGCAAATTTTTGAAATAAGAGTTATTTTTAAAACTAAAAATTCATATTTCCATACAATATATACAATATTTTCTCTTTCTTTCTGACGGACATTAATGTTATCTTTGATTTATTTCAATCATTCATATGTTTTGAAATGTTTTTGTTCAAAGGATCAAAATTCTTGTATTGTTAACATCAAAGTTCTATTTTTATTTCAAAAATTATTTTTTTAATCAAAAGTGAATTGAATCTTAGAATACTTTAATTCTATTCATAGTATTAGTTATTCACTGAGATATGAATTTATTTTCAAATAGAAAGGCATACGAATACGGAAATGAATACTTAAATAACGGATGATTTGTATTTTTGTCCCTTAAATGCGGTCGATATTCACATATCCCAAAGATTTTATTTTTATTGAAAATTTTAATTTATTCATGTTCATTTTATTTACTCTGTCGTCTGCAAAACTTCAATTCTCAAAGTACTTCAATGTATTTTAATGTACATCTTTGACAGGGTTACCAAAAAAGGGTCAGCCCAAAACCCCATTACTCGAAAAATTGGAAACCTCCTGACGGCGTGGCGGAGAACTCCCCTAGAAAAAAATTGCATCCGGGCTTCGCGCAGTGGCAATTTTTTTTCGGTTATTTATGGCCAAAATGAGGGTCAAATTGGGGCCGTGACTTCTTGGCTTACTCCTCCCCTGACCCCCTAGGATATTTCCCAAAATTTTGGCTAACTCCTCCACTCACCCCTTGGAGTCGAAGAACTTGGGTAAGCCTGGTCTTTGACAAGATAACTTTTAATATTCAAAGTCGTTTCTGAATCAACCAGGATAAATTATTCATACACCATTAATATGGTGTTTTCATATTTGTTTGTGCACTGAATCAACCTTTAGATTTGAATTCGGGCATTTCACCAAGGAATTCTTTTGCTGATTCAATTGCAAATGCGAATAAATACAAAAAAGTAAAAAAAAACTGTAAATGTATTACAGGAAACTATGGCAACTTGAATATCCCATCAATGTTTCATAGACTAACCAAGCTTAGTTAGTGATAACGTATACAAAAGAATATATGGCTGCGTCGAGGGAGGTATCAAACAATTGTGAATTTTTCTGATAGAAGCCATGGGACTGGACTTTATGTTTATCGATGTTTCAGATAATTAGAACCGCTGTGTTTGAGAAGAGGTTTTATAGTATACATAAGATTCGATATGGTTGTCAATTAAGAACTCCTTCACCGCCGCCTACACTTGATTTGCCTTCAATTTGATTAAAGGGTTTAGGAAATCGGAACTTCTTTCAATGTTCATCGCTCTAACAAAAGCTCAACCATTCACTTCTTAATTAATCAAATTTTCGCTCAAGTATTTTTTATCATCAAAAATCATCGCTATTTTTAGTTAATTGATCAAATTTGCTTCTATTTTATTTGAATTTATGACAACTGTATGTATTTTATTCCTCAATTAGCATTTGTTTTCCCCAATTTTCGTCAATCAATTCATATGACATTTCTATGACGATTACATTTATAATTTATTTTCGGACTCAATTTGAAAGAAATTTATATTTTTTTTTAATCATTTCTGTCATTTTTATATAAAACGATTATTTGGTATTTCAAATTTGATTCATAAATTCAAAGTAATGTCTATTATTAGTTACGACAATTGCTTAATGAATATATCGATCGTTTCGATACAATTAAAGGCTATTCATTGAGTCATTCACTACAATAGAGAAGAGCTTATTATGTTTTGCATCGCTCTCTGTCTGCAGTTAAGTCCAGTGGAGACACAATTGGATTTTTTCCTCTTCTCCATAGACATCATTCAAGAGATGGTCGCGAATAACAAAACAATTGGAAACATAGACGCAAAATAACTAGAGATCACATAAATCGCAATAAAAATAGTCAATTGAAAACCAAAAACAACATTAAAATAAAGCTAGAGAGAGAGAGAGAGAGAGAGAGAGAGAGAGAGAGAGAGAGAGTTGGTCGAAGAGAATTGTTTGGCAGAACTGTTGGACAGAAGGGGGGGATATAGTAAAGACACCTAATTATGAGTGAAATATTTTTCTAAACCTTTTTTTTATCTCTCCCCGTTCACAAAATATTTAAGATTTTTAAAAATTTCTGCCGTAAATTGAATCAAAAATTTATAGAAAGTTTCTCTAATGGAAACGGAAAGAAATTTCTCGATTTTATGCACTAATTAAAAATGAAATGAGAGTCTGGAAAACAGGACTTAAAATAATTTAATCAATAATTTATCCCACTTCTTATTCATCATGAGCACACAGTGATAAACTATAGTATTGAAGAGATTGAATGGTGATGGTATAACTTAAATGCTATAGCTTCATTTACCACTATTTATACAGATATAAATCGGACAAAATTTATTGTCTTTTGGCTGTTTTGCTCCAAGAGGTCACAAATGGGAGTATTTTGATAGGGATTTAAAAGTATGTGGAAATAGCCGATTGTGTCGTCAATTGTTCCTTTCGCTATTTTCTTGATTTTGTTGCGCTCAGCAATAGATGTAAAAATTCGTGAGAGAAAAGTGAGTTATTTCTAAAAATAGTAGTTTTAGTGACAAAATATTGTCTTTATTTACTCATTAGAGATAAAAAGCATTTCGTCCATCGATTAACTGAAAAAATCTGTTTATTAATAGAGAATTGGATTTTATTGAAGAAGAAATTGATTTACACTCAAAGTCTTAAAAGTTTTTCCGCTTCAACTCAAGTCAAATAAATGGAAATATTTTGTCTGAAAGAAAGTTTTAAATTTATTTTTATTTCTTCTGTTATTTTTACTCATTTTTAGATAAATTTTTTGTCATTTGTAGGGGTAATCACTCGAATATAATGCTCGAGAACTTTATTCTTAATGAGAATTGAAAAGTTATTTTTCTAGTTTTTGAATTTCAAATCAGTTTTCCATTCAAATAATTTTTCGCCAACGATTCAGAATAAAGGTTAGTGTCGGGGGAGTAACCAAACAGACTCGAAGACATGTAAATTAGGCAAAAATATGTTTAAAACCTGTTCTAACACAAAATACGATGAATACATTGTCGTTCAAAATGGCAATAAGTGTCTGACTTTTCTACCATTGATATTCAAATCATTATAGAAAAGATATTTGAGTAAAATAACTTAAAACCAAAACAAATTTGCATTTTTGACAAAAGAGATTTCAATTAATTGGAAAGAAAATTTTATTCATCAAAATGACTAAGGATAAACATATTTTCATATATTTAAGTGGATTCTTAAATGGATTGATTCCACTATTTCTTTTAGTCAATTTATTATATTGTCATTTTAAAAAAGAACTACCTTTATCAAATAATAAAACGTATTGATTGAATTAATAAATTTTGCGAATTTGAAGGATTAAATAATGTTGATTAAAATAATTTGAACATGAAATAGATATTGTTAAAACAATAATTTTGAATAGTGGCTTACCAATTTGGGGGATGTCATATTGTCGTGCTCCACGAATGCCGCGCGAAACCGTCGCCACTGGTTTTGCAGATATTTGTGGTAAACTTTTTGATGATTTAGTGCCTGAATTGGATGATTGAATTTGTTTTGGTCTTCTAATAGGACGCGCCGGTAATAAACTATTGATATTTGAGTTCTCATCACTTAATTCAATGTCCAAATTGTGATTGTTTTTGATATTATTGTTATTAATATTATTTTCATTTAAATTATTGTTATTATTATCGAAATTATTAGAAGTGATTCTCTGATTATGTGATTGCGATTGAATCGATGCCAACCATTGCGGGCGCAATGATGAGGACAGCCTCTGATAACGCCTTCTCCTCTGTCTGGGCCTCCAATAATTGAAATAACTTTTGGGGGCAATTGATGGACCCGAAATCAGTTGATCTTTGAAAATTTGCTCTTTTCTTTTAACAGAACTGAAAACATCGCTCATTTGTGACGTCTCTGTTGAGACGGATAAAAATTGGTCATCGCTTTGATGTTGGCCTTTGTCATCACCGGTACAGATGGCCAGTAGTGCCAAACCGGCTATCAATAAAACTCTAAGGGAAGTTGAGCTCATAGTTTAATTATTTAGTAAAACTTTCATAGCATTCATAATGAAAGCCAATTAATATTTAATAACTTGTCTTATATTAATGTTCACAACGAAGAGATCAACTTTTCTCTTACAAAGTGTCGGATTAACTAATATTGCGTTAACCAGAGTTTAGTCAAATAATCGATAGACTAACAAAGTAAGTTAACTTTTGCTCACAGTTTAAAATGTGATCCACTTTTGGACAGTGAGACACATATAAATTGACTTTAAGCCACTGGTAGTCGACCTACGCTTTGGAACTCCGGCGCAAACAGTTTTGTCCGGTTAAACTTTTGGTTGGCTTATGACTCAAACTTTTATTTTGATAACTGTTTTAATGCTTCAATTTGTATTATCAATTAGTTTTTATTTTCCATTATTGAATTCACTCCGAGTCTCAATTAAAATATTAGTATTATTAAAACTATTATTTTATGCACAACGAAAGTTTGCTCGCTTTATTTATTCAAAACATAGGAGTTTAAGTCATTTTCAGAGCGTTTCTCACCTGAATTCAATTTGTAGTGAATAAATATTAATAAATGATTAGATGCTTTGGAGCGCCTCACAAATTGGTCATCAAATGCGTGTACTCTTTATGAACGGTGAATATAATGTTTTTGTTGTCGAAGAAAAAGAGTTAAATATCGAAACACAAAATCGGATGAAATGGTGAAAATAAAAAGCAGATCAGATTTCAAATGTTTTGACTGAGAGATTTGAATTGAGTGGCGATAATAGTGTTTCTGTTGACTCCAGAAATGAGAACAGCCTTTTGGTGAAACAGAACGGCAAATCTCAAGACAAAACGTTATTTAGATGTTTCTGAACTCTTCCTCTTCTTTTACTTTTTGTTGAAAAGCAAAACATCTGAAGATCGGTGAAAGAGAAGAGACTTTTCACTGAAATGACTTTTAATTTGTAAGAGTTTGGGGCACAAAACTAAGTATCCAATATATAGAAAAGTTTGTCGAATGTGTTGAATCATTGGCTCGATGTCCAGCACTGATGCGATACCTATTGTAAGGCAGTGGCGGCGGATTGTGTCGCCCACGCTTTGCGATCGCTATACCCAACCGGAGCTAACTATTCCAGATCTGATCAGACACAACATAAGAGTATAGCACAACACAGATATACAAGAGATATATCACGTGCCAGAGATTGCGTTCTCTAAATCTAGTTGTTTAGAGATAGCTCTGAGTTGGACTCATATCTTCTGGAAATCAATGAATTTCTAAACAACTTTCCGACCAATTATTTCACTCACACATTGAAATCGAGAGCAAATCTATAAATTAATAAATGGTATAAAATAAAGGTATTTATCACCATTTATTAAGGTAATTTTAAAATTAACTCGAAATAAATTTCACATAAAAATTGTATTAAAAACTAATTATGTTGGAATAATTTGGAAATTCCAACAAATTGGAATCAAAGCACATCTTATAAAATCAAATTATGAGATGTCGTGTAAGAGAGTGCCTTTTAAGGGGCAAAAGTGAAGTTTTATCAATCAACTTCTAATCAGATTTTGGAAAAACTGTGGAAACATTTGGTTATTTCATTAGAGTATTCGCAATGAATTCATTAATGAAAATTAACTTTGAACTACTTATACAAATTTGAATGAAATTTAAATTAGTTTTGAGATTAAAATTGTTGATTAGGTTAAATATTGTTTTTTTTCTTCAAACATTTGAACTGTGAAATCAAACAAATCATGATGGTAATTAATTGATTAGTAGGAGATTCAAAATTCTCATTTGCTAAACAAACAGAATCTTAGAAATCAAGTTGAATTCTAAATGTATTATCGTTGTCCATGGTAGTGAATGACACGACTTTGACAATCAGGGATAGTTAAAATATAATAGTTCAGGCTTGGATGAATTAGAGACCCATATGACAGCCTTTGATTTATACAAATATACCAGGGGTGTTCAAGGAGGTTTAAAAAACGCAACTGTATTTGCCTGATCAGGAACCCTGAACTTTAATCAAAATTACCAAAAACTTCAAATCTTTCTCCCTGTTGAAATATTTTCCCAAGGATCCCCTGAGATCAAGCACCGTGAGCAGACCTGAAATATACCATGCTATTTATGAAAGATACGATGGCTAGAAATAATTTATTATCAGGTATCAATTGTTGATTCAATCAATGTTCAAAACAAAGCTCTTACAAATATTGTTAGAATAGATATTTTATTTTGACAAATGATTTAACAAAAATACTCCGGAATTTAAGTATAAATTTGTTTGAGTTTTTATTTGGAGGAAAACATTGGATCGATATCTCAAAATTCTTTGACTGTGAGTACGAATATCATATTATTATCAATATTTGAGTCTAAAAATATTTTTTATGCATAAAACCGATTTCATAGTTTTTAAGATAATAATAATATTTTATTCTATAAATAAAAATATGTCTCAATTTCTTATTCGCAATTCTCAGCAAATTCACCTTATTGCGTCATTACTATTAATGATTTATAATCTCAGTCTCTTAAAAATCATTATCCATTTATTCAGAAATTATTAATCGACAGATAGTTTATTCAACAATTTGAATTAACAAATAATTGACTAAGTATTTTGAATTTCTCAGTCATAGTATATTTCAGGGTTGACCAAAAACTTTAACTCCATATGGATCAGGGGAGGGGTAAGTTATAAAAGCCGCCATTAGTGGTAAATTAAATCCAGTTTGAATTGGCCTAAATTCAGTTTAAATCCGATTCGGGTGGGCCATTTTGGCCAGGATTACCGAAAAACAAGCAAGTAATCAGCATTACTATGAATCATTGCAGTTTGAAAAAGGCTTTGAAATTTTATTTTAATAAATATCCGTTGCTAAGAATATCTGTAAAAGTACATCTACTACAGAAGAGAACTTTTTCGAAAATATATTCAATTTTTAATAAATTTTTCGAAATTTTGCGAAATACTGTAAATCTTTACTCCATATACAATCAGGTACAATAAAAGATCCATAGTGAAAATTAAAATTAAATTTATTCAATCATTAGATTGAAAAATTTTAAGAAAATATATTACAATGATTGACATTTAATTAAATACAGACATTAATTCTGTATTTAATTTTATTTAATTAAAACTCAATTTTAACTTATTAATATACACTAAAACGTTGAATTTATAATGAGCTTTGTATTAAAAAAAAAATGCAAATATAAAGTCATAGTTCATAAATAACATGCCTTTTCTCGAAAGTGCAAGCTGGGGATTTTTAATTGCAGGGGACCCTTAAAATGCAGTATTTAACATCGAGTATTGCACAGCTATTTCGAGTAAAGATTAACACTATAACCCATTGTTAATAGTTTTAAGTTTTAAATTATAACTTGAGAAAATTTTCGTTGCTAATAAAAGAATTGGCCGAGGGGGCACAGCATTCAATGCCCTTACTTTATTACGTTTTTTACGAAAACTTAAAATAGTCTAATCATTAGACTCTAATGCTTTGTATGATTGGGTTATTGACCGCTAAACTACCATAAGATCCGAAGAAAACCTACAGATTTTAGTTTCTATATCATTCAGCTTACAAAGAGTTATCCAAAATAATGAAGATTAGATGACTGTGTGCTTCTTCTTGAGCTAACAACTGAGTGCTTGTCAACATAGAAGACAAGTTAAGAGCACACCCGCCTACAATGGGTGCTGATATACCATTAGATGCATGTTATGTGAACACATTTCATAGCAAACCCGGTATTAAATCCAAGTGAGGACTACATAGAAATAAAAGAGTAAACAGTAATGAGGGATAAAATTATGTGAATTTAAACAGTTGTTAACTTTCATTTGGTATTTTTGACCCCTTTCTACAAAATATGAACTTATATTTCGATAATAAAATGAATTAAAATTGATATAAAGTAATGAAATCCTACATTTTATACAAACTAATTAAACGGGAAACTCTGATATAATTGAGCCATGATCACGATGGTCTCAGACCGATACAAATGGTTTGATAGAATAGCGAATAAAAGTTTCATAAAGTTTTTATGCTTGAAAAACAGAAAATTGGGAACAAAATAGCCGTAGAAAACATGACCGGACTTTATATTGCCCCGGAATGTCCCCTAAATTCTGAGAATCCCCCTGGTGCTTTCTTGAAAATCAACTTTGATTAAATGAAAGATATGAGATTCAAATTATGCGAATGAAGAAACAGGGCAAATAACAAATATTCAATTATATGATAGTGTTTTTCACTTAAATGACTAATATTTTAATTATTTTTCTTTTGGAGAATACCTAATTCAGTTTGAGAGGAGAACCTTGCTTCTATTTTTAATTGATATTTTTATCTTCAACTCCAAATAAAATCCCGGAAAACAATATATTATATTTCAAATTGATTTCGAAATTCAAGTTAATCAAATTGAGCTAGTATACACCAATTCTCATTAAGCTATTGCAACTTGCAACGCGACATAGATATCAAAACGAAAAATAATTGTTTGAAAGATTAAATTGAGTAAATAAAATGTGACATTTGAAACACCAGTGAATTCAATTTATTTCTATAATTATTTTTCTATCGATATTTAAAAGCATAAAAATTCACTCAATTATTAGTTTGCTATAAAATGTCATTTATGTAATAAAGTATTCATCAAGGTCAGGGGTGCGCAAGGATAGGGAGGTTTGGTTAAAACTAAGGTTGAGCCCTGGACACAGTTATGGTATAATATTGTACTGAAAATATCAAAATTTAGAATTTTTTCCCGATATCGCGTGAATTAAGAGATTGTTTGTTTTGACCCCTCCCTAGAGTTTGTGAACTTGGCAATCCATGTTCTTAATATGTCATTAAACATTATTTTCTTTCTGATAAACACAACTTTTACCTTATAAACAACTCAGTTGTTCTTGCGAAATAATGAAGGCGTTAAGAGATTATAATGTTGGACACCTGCATCTCGTCTTCATTCACCATACTTTCCAACTGTTTCTTAGAACAGGGAAGGATACTTATTGAACTGGTATTGGAGTTGGAAAAAAATAACTTCTACCATCTTGAAGTAAATTTTAAGACAAATTTAATTATATAAAAATAAGCGGCCCATTGCCATGTTAAAGTCCCGGAATGGCCACTTGAAAATTGTAAGATAACTCGTGAATTGAAAGAAGAAATTCAATCTTGAGTGAACAAAATGATTAATGCAAAGTAAAATGAATCAAGTTTAGATTAAAAATATGTTTCTATGA
>JAQGAR010000958.1:0-11219 GCA_034697865.1 Oribatida sp.
ATTTAATTTCAATTTGTCATTAATCAAGAATACAATTCATGAATGGGATAATAACCGTCCAATTGCTTACCTTTCAATTAAATGCAATTGTGATAAATAGTTTCATTTAAAACAAGTTAAGTTTGAAATTATTTATTGTCAATATAAAAAAGTCTAATTAATTCCTATCTATCGTAAGATAATTAAGTGATTCCGTTCATAAACGTCTCATTAAATTAAATGTGTCTCTAATTTATGGTTATCTCCAACCCTTCTTTTCATTAGGAAATGCATCAGTAAATACGACGCGTCCGCTCTCTTACCCAAAATAGATGTCCAGAAAGTGTTGCTCCAGAAATATATGAATAATGACTGCAGCAGTTCTGTTATGACTCCTTGTGATCGCGAATCAAAATTCCGATCTATTGATGGCACCTGCAATAACTTGAGAAATGCAAATTGGGGACGGGCTAATTCATGTCACAGAAGACTGTTGCCCCCTGATTATGCTGATGGTATTGAAGTGCCCAGAGTTTCTTATGATGGCTCAGATCTTCCTAACGCCAGAGCCATTTCCAACCAACTATTACCTGACATTCCTATCGCTGACAATAAGCTCACGTCAATGGTTATGGCTTTCGGACAGTTCATTGTCCACGATGTGGCTCGTACTCCACAATTTCCTGGTGAAATTGAGTGTTGTCCTGGCAATCGCGCCAAACATCCAGAATGTCTTGCGATCGAACCCTTAAGACATGATGACTTCCTCTACCAAGCCTATAACCAAACCTGTATTAACCTGGTGCGCTCTATCATTTGCAATCCATGCAGTCTAGGTATGTATGTCCTCAACATTCCATTAATTGTCGGTCAGAATTAATTATTCACTGAAACATATTTGATATAAATGCATTTAATTAGACTTTGGGTTTAATTAGTTTAATGTTATGCTTATATTTGCCGTAAAACAATTTGAATGTGAAATCAAAAGTAAGTCATACTTTTTCGCACTCCACTCCTCTCTGCCCATTAGACAAATGTCTCGAACATTCGTGTGTTACCAACATTTTTCTTCTTTGAGAAAACAAAATAAAATTTTATTTATAAATCATTTTTATTAACGACTAATGAAAGTTAATTTAGTATTTATTCGTTTATATTGAAAGCCAACGAATAAATCTATTATGAAATCAATTGTGAATTAAATATTGAGAATTAGATATTATTTTTCTTTTCGCTTCACATAAATTTCAATGAAATTAGAGTCAAAGCAAACAGTCCTTAAGCACAGAATAAGAGCGATTCAATCCTTAGCATTGAGTCCACACCCAATTTGATTATTGATAGTCGGCTTTCAATTCAATATTGTTTGCGAAGAAATGCGTATTAAAAATGAAGAAAATTTAAGTTTTAATCACAACTTCAAAGAAGAAAGTTATGAAATCTTATAATAATTTATCATTTAATGACTGCAATGACTTTACGTAATCGTTGGTGTCTTATTCTACTTGCTTATAAATTAGGAGAACAACTACTAAGTTAATAGCTATAACAGCTTTTCATCATAATAATAATGTTGGTGAAGAAACAATCCATTAATTATTAGTTTTCAATAGTATTTTTTATCCGAACTTCAAAACTATTTGTTTTAGTCGATTATACCAAATGTTTGCACCGTTTGTACTGTTATGGTAGTGGAAACACCACTGCTTTTTATGGTGTATTTGTTCTGTGAATTAGAGTTAGAGTTCAGATATTTTTTATAAGTTTTGTATTTTTCTTAAAATCATATTTTCTTAAAAGAAAGAGAGAAAAACAAAAACAAAAACTTAACGAAAAATAAAAGAAAATTCAATTGGAAAGGAATTACAGAATATATATTTTTGGTTGAAGAAATCGCATGACACACATATAATTTATCCACCATAGTTTTATGAATACATATTTCGTGAATTAAGATCAATCACACCTTTATAACTAATTCATCATAGTATCAAATATATATTATTTATTGCAGCCATTGATCCGACAATTATCTCATTATTGTGTTTATATTGAAAACAAAGTTTTCAATCGATTACTAATTTGGGGGTTATTTTTGTATTCAGGTCCACGAGAGCAGCAGAACCAAGCCACTCAGACTTTCGACATGTCTCAGATTTATGGACTCAACCTCAATGATTCATTTGGACTGAGAACTTTCGAAGGGGGTCAGTATTATATGCCTTTCCAATGTGCTATTTTCTCGCATCTATTGACAGACAAATAATTACTTTATTAGAAATTTTTCTTTTATTCAATTGAGGAAAATGAAAGATATTTTTACTACAAATCTTAAGGAAATGTTATTTTAATTAATAGTTATTTTCTTTCTTCGATTTGTAATTTTCGAAAAATAACGAACAAAAGTCACAGATAATCAGCACATGATGTGCAAGGATAAAATTGCGGTAAAACTCAAGGAACAATCGTTGAAATTGTTACAAATTCTCAACTTTCTTAAAGATCCAGAAGCTGATTATGATTATCGGTTAATTTGATCCAGGGCTTTAAAATTCTGCAGCCTTTGTGATGGCTCTTTTTGTGAATTCAGTAGTCATGATAGATAATGCTATGTATGCTTCTTAATTATCTAGACACAATTAATAATAATATTGGATTTAACTTATTTTCACGATTTTTTTCATTAAATTAAATTTTAATTATTTTTTTAAGAGAATTTAATAATTAGTTAATTGTATTTTCATGACATTAGTCTCTTTAATGAATTTTTCATTAAAATTTCTTTTCAATACAATGAACTCGTATTTCATAGCAAGTTTATAATCATGGAAGAAAACGGAAGAAAAATATGAGTGAAATATAGTTTATTTGTTAAAATTATTTATTTTTGTTGTTTTTCTGTTACATAAAATTTGTATTCAGATAGAGATTTTCTATTTATTCTGCATTTTATGCTTTCGGCACAGAATAGAAACTCATAGAAGAAGAAAATTTACCTAAAGATACAACTCTTTTATACATCTCTTCAAATAGTTTTCAAAACTCAATAAGAAAAGAGAAAACAAAAAAAACAATTAAAAATCGTGACAATCGTTTAGAGTTGAAAATAACTCTTATTTGAAAAATCCATATTCAGGTCGTCTGAACGTTATGCTCGACGCCAGACAACGAGAGCCCATTCCTCCAGCGCTCAACCGAAACGATGAAACATGTAATATGAGGCCAACGCCGCCGCGATTTAGGTGTTTCCAGAGCGGTGACGGTATCCGCGCCAGTCAGCACCCAGCCCTACAATCATTGCACGCACTATTCCACCGTCGCCACAATATGCACGCTGATGCTTTGGCCTCAGTCAATCCACACTGGACAGATGAAAAACTTTACCAAGAATCTAGGTGAGAAATTAGATAACTCAACAATGTGTTATATTAGGCAGGACATGATTGAGGAGAGGAGGGATCACTTAATTAGGAGTCAATCTAATTTTGTTGAGTCATTAACACTTAATTGTGATAATTATAAGAATCGATTTTAATCGTGAAAATAAACCGATTTATATTTATGTTTTTAAAATAGACTTTAATTCAGAGCACAGGCAGGAAAGGTAGAAAAGATGTGACACTATTTCTTGACGCTATTTTTCCCTTTAATTAAGTCCTGTATTTGTTAGTAAACGATGAGTTTCACGATATTTGAGTTTTAAATCTGATTTTCCACTCAATTGGTTCTGATATTGAGACCGAAAAGCTTTTTAGCCGCGAGTCATGTCTCTGAGCACTATTTTATTAATAGCCTTAAATTGTATTAAGAAACTGTTCAACAAAATTAAGAAAATATCTGAAATCAATTTGTTTTCGGAATCATATCTAAAAATACCGCTTAAATTAGTAAAAAGCTATTAAAAATGCAAATCCTTTTGACATTACTTTGAATTTAATTTAATTTTCTTCAAAAATGTGTCCATTTTTTAGACGAATCCTGATCGCCGAAGAGGAGGCTATTATTTACGGGGAATACTTGCCATCGGTTATGGGCAAAACCCTCACCAAACATTTTGATCTTGATCTTAAAAAGCACGGCTTTACCACATATGACCCAACCACAAATCCCTCCACTATTCAGGAATACATTGTAGCCGCAGGTCGTTTCGGGCACTCACAGATCAATGAAATGTTTAAGGTTTTGATGGGTGAGCGCTCTTATTCGTTCCTATTGAGAGAGAACTTTTTTGAGCCGACGGCTGTCAGTTTGGGTCACGTGAGTCAATAATTTTATAAATAGATAACATTAATCTGACAGCTGTTTGATCCTTAACTTTAGTCGGGTGGTATTTTGAAAGGTCTGGTATCAGATCCGACCGCCTCCACCGATCCATTCTTCACTGGAGACATCAAGAACTTCTTATACAAATCGAGAAGAGAGAACTTTGGCCGCGATTTGCCCGCATTCAACATTCAAAGAGGTCGCGATCATGGAGTTCCCGGTTATGTCTATTATTTGGACTATTGCTTTGGGTAAGAATTCAATTATTACGCTATTTATAAACTACTCATTCAATAGATTTTCTATTTATATTTGATTATATCTGAGAACGTGTTAACCAAATCTTATTTTTGTTGGAATTGTTTAGATTCAAAGTTAAGTCGTGGAACGACTTAATGACTTTTATCCCGAAGAAACAGTTGAGAAAAATTCAGAATTTCTATAAGTAAGTGATTGATTGATATTTGAATTAGCATAGAATCGAGTGAATAATTTCCATTGTGTTTTGTGTCAGACACTGGCGAGACATTGATCTATTCGTCGGCGGTATTTCGGAAAGGCGTATATCAGACGCTGCGTTCGGACCGACCTTTGCCTGCATTAATGGCATTCAGTTCTATCACTTCAAATTTGGTGACAGGTTTTATCTCGAACACGGACACCAATCTGGATCGTTCACTCCAGGTATACACTCTTTCATTCTATTCACTCATACCTGTCCTTCATTGAACTTGAAGTTTATTATGAGTTCTAAATTGCAAGACATTTCTACTAATCTTCTCATTAAATGCGAATTATTCTCAATTTTGAGCTAAAAATAAGTTTTAATTAACGTTTAATACCAATAGAAAAGTGTTTTTTGCATTCATTTCAATAATTTTGTTTTTTCTCCGATTAATCTTCAGCTCAATTGGATAACATTCGAAAGACAGCATCTCTGGGCGGATTGTTATGTAGGGGATCCGCTGACTTCCACGCCGTGCAGCCAAATGTATTTTTCCATGCCTCGCCGCACAACCCTCTGATGCCATGTCAGGCATATCCAGAAATAGACTACGGCTTATGGGCTGAAAATTTTTATGATCACTCATCCTATAAAAAATAAGACACACATTAAACACAACATTTGTTTGTTTTGTTTCCATCATTTGTTTGTCTATTTGTGTTTCAATTCTTGCCATTAATTCTTTTCCTTTTAATTTTTCTGAAATTCTTTTAAATGAAAATAATTTTAATTTTATTTACTTTTTTCTCTCAAATTTCTTTAACAGAAACTCGTTTTTTACATTTTTCACATTTATTTTCTTATTAACGGTTTATATACAGAAGTCCTATACTACGAGCAAAATATTACGAGTCTTATATCTAAAGACAAGTTTTGTAAAGAATTTGCAAAGTTTTTGTGCCTCTTATCGAAACGAAATCATAATTTTCTATCCGAGGATAAAATGTTATGTTTTTGGATCGAAAAAAACGTAAAGACTCGCAATATTTTGCTTTAAAACTATTCGAGGTATTAATCCGCGAAAATAGGAGAACTGGTTCTTAACTGTTCTGAACATTTTATTATATAATTAATTCAAAGCTCATATTCTTTAGATATCTATGAAAATTATACCATCTATTGTAAATATTTTTCAGATGAACCATAAGTGCCTTAAACTAATATAATGCCAAACGTTTTAATATTATTAAATATTGTAATAAATTTATATAAATTCATATTTTATTTGGGATATCAATAATTGATTGCCAAAAGTTGTTGAATCGGTTAATAACAAGTTGTTTTAGTAAACTAGCCTTATCTCGTTAAAAGCAAAGAGATCAATTTTATTTAATGTCGAATTTCACCCACAAATAAAATATTTTTTGAACACATGACTCGATTTTTTGCTTATTTAATAACAACTATTATTCGCCAAAAAAATTATTGGGTTTATTAGGAAATTGCTTTTAAAATACTGAACCAATTTTCGACTCAATAGTTTTTTGTTCTTGTTCACATATTTTGCGAAAACAATGTTTTAGAGTTCAATATCATTAATGGTTAACTCAATTATCTCCACGACTACAGGAGATCGTTGTTAACCAGAGATTAGAGACGAAATCGAAATAATAGAGAATTTAAACCTTTTCCTCTTTTTTCAAAATTTGAAATAAGAATAAAATTCCCATAAATTAAATGATTTATAAGAGCTTAATAATAGAGTCTAACAAATAAATTATTGCTATTATTTCTGTCACTCATTGATACGCCTCTGAAATTTGTGAGGTTTTTCAAACACATTGAAAATTTGAAAATCTTTTGTTATCATTTGAAACAAATGTATTTTCGTCTCGAAATATATTTCAAAGCATTTTATGAGCGAAAATAGCAGAAAATCGATTAATTATTTAAAGCAAAACTAATAATTTGTTGTCATTCAAGACCTAATGTTTTGGTTGATGCAAATAACAAAAATAAATACCAGAAAATGATATTCAAAATCATATGTGAAACAAAAATTAGTTTAATTTGATTGAAAATTTAAATTTTGAGGACTTGTGAGCGTTCACTCAAATCATTGCCTTTAATTCATTTGATTTCATAGTCTAACGAACTCTTGTAATACTTGAGGGGAAATGTATTCGCCTTTCTTTAGACCAAATTATTTGAATTCGAGTCCTGAAAATTCAAATTTAATCCAAAGAAGACGAAAACTTCGAGATTATTGAGCAAATAGACGAGTGGCTAACAAATAAAACTAAACTCAATTTTGATTATTCACTTGAATAACAATCATAACTGCAATGATTTATGGAGCACTGGAAGAAAAGAGCACTCATTTCTTTATTTCTATTATTGGACTCAAAATATTTCAATTATTTCAATTGACATTAAATTATTTCTAAATCTAATTTCATTATATAAATAAAGGCAGTGATAAAACGATTGGTAACTCTTTGAGCTCAGAGCGAAATTCTTGACTTGAATTTACTGTTTAATTCATACAAACCGTAAAATTGAATTTGAGAGCAAAACAAATAAAAATTCTTTAAATTACAGACGATTTGAACAATAATTCAGAAGTGATTTCAAATGATTCCCAAAATTCTATTCATTCGCTTATAATTTGTTATAAAATTAGATGACTATTAAGAATATATTATTCCCTTAAAAACACAATAAAATCCAATCACATCAAGAAATGCAATGACTTCTTCAGTCGACACACATTCAAAGGCAATCATAAAATTTATTTATTAGTTTTCTTTTCATAGTCTAATATTAAAACAGTTTGTCATTTATTTAAACATTTCTTTTATTGAATTTAATTTTTTTTTCATTAAATTCAATAACAGTTTTTATAATTGTTTTCATTCATTAGGGGTTCGCTTAAAACTAATTTTTCACAATTTTTTTCAAGAAGTAAATTATTTTATTTATTTCAACTTGTCTTTAGCCTCGATTCAATTCACACAAACCATTGAAACTATACGTAATTATCGATTGAATTCAATTATATGCCGAAAGAACAGCACATAATAATCGGATTACAATTATTTTCCAATACATCATCAGATTATTAGAATTACTGCTTAAAACCTATGATAATAAAGGAACCGGCAATTCGGGTCACAAATTTTTAAAGGTTGCTCTCCTCTATATCACGGCTCAGATGTGGTCGCTATTCAATAGTCAGTCATTTAATTAATGTTATCTTTCAATTAAATCCAATAACTAAGGAAACGTGTCGTCAATTAAATACTGTCAGCAATTAATTCATTCAAAACTATTCAATTTCTTACATCTAAACAATCAAGATGAAAAAAAGTTGAAAAAAAATATTTATGGCAATGAATTAGCAAGTCAATGTCAGTCGAACTACTTCTTAGAACTACTCTGCAATTTGTAATTAGCAATTACTGATCAGTGATCACATTTTGTAATTATAGGCTATAGACAAATTTAAAAGTCGGTCTCAAAATTGTGCTGTTTTGTCCTGTTTTGCCAAGTTTCAATTGCGCAACTATTGCGAAACTTAGGTTTGCGAAAAGTTTTGGTTGCAAATTATTACAAATTTATTTTGAAGAATTTATTAATTCTAATTGGCTTGCTTAGAAAATTTATAATTTTTTCCTTAATTAACATCTATTCAAAAAAATTTCAATCAAATATTTTGTTTTTAACAGGGATCCGAAAAGGGGTCAGCCCGAAATCCTTCTGTTGTCGAAAAATTTGAAAATAACCTGTCGCGTTTGAGGTACCCCTTAATCTTGCCGCCGCCCAAAATGCGGCGATTTTCCGGAAATTCAGGCCAAAATGGTTGCAAAATGCCATTGTTCCCCTCTTTGATCCCTATATTTGGTAATATTTTAGGAAAAATCCCCTGACACACTCTGAAGTCGAGCAGCCTGGTTTTTATTTATGCGGAAAAGACCTTGACGGACCTCGATGGACCTTGATAGAGCTTTATAGACAGGTTCAAACTAATTCAATTAATTGTTTATGTTGGGGCTCTGGGCATAGCTATAAACGATATCTTCATTGTAAATTAGAGGTTAGACTAGTTAATAATGACTAGTATTGAGCCAGGAGTGAAAGACCGGCCTCCCTTTAGGCAAATGTGAGTTGGCGTGAAAAATGTAAATTTTTGATTAATTCTGTTCCTATTTTTTAGAAATTTGTGGAGAACTCTTTGCTCAGCTCATTAATCAAGAAGTTTCCCATTGTGTCAAATTAAACCTGTTTTTAACCAAATAATAAATTAATTGATGGAAATAGCCAAGATTATTTTAAATCTTAGACAAACAACACTCATTAAAATTCAATTGGACATGATTATTTATATATTAATATATATAATCCTTTATTAATACATACAATTTGTTTAAGGTGTTTTATAATTGCAATTATTATCACCTTGTTCTTTTTATTCGTGTGAAAACTACTAAAAATAATTTCAAATGTTTAAGAGTTAGAAGAGGTTTTGCACACAAATTGCAATACAATTGATTTGAAAACTCATTTAATATAAACGTATAAATCGAATGAAAAAAAAAACAAAATAAGGATAATTGAGATTTTAATTATGAATTTAGAGTTGAATTGTGGTCTTCAAAGTTGAAGTTCAAAATCGTTTGTCTCTTCCATTTTGCGGGAGGAGCACAAACTGAGACGACTCACGTTCACGATTTCGACGGCCAGATCCGCAGCACATCTTAATGGTTGCGCCAAACAGGAAGAGGAAGAGCACAACCAGTCCAATGAAGATCAGAATAAGGACATAGTCTAAAATTCAAATAATTAAATTATATTTTAATAAACTATTAAACTGACCATTGAGACAGAGGACAGTCCCACTGTTGCCCTTATATGTGTCACAGCCCTCATTAGATGCCATTTTTGCGGCCCCCACGGCTAATGAGATTCCCTTATTGATAGCACTGTCTCGATCTTCACCGCATTTGTCTCCCAGTGAATCAATGATACAATCTCTCAAATGATTGAAAGAACAGCACATTTTGCGGGTCTTCAGCGTTTCAAAGGGTTGATCGTTGACATTCATCAACTCATCATGGAAATCAACGCCGCATTTACGAATATCGTCTGAAGCCAATGCCACGCACATAATTTCAAGTGGCCCATTGATGACATTGTTCAAAAATCCGGCATTAATAGACGGCAAAATCATTGCTATAAAGAAGACACCCAGATATCCAAACATATTTTTAGCCATTTTATTGATAAAAACTAAACCTGAAGTTTTTAAATTTAAGTGAATCGAAAGCAGAAAATAATTGAAAATGTGTTTTGCATTAAAGTTGATTACAAATAAAGCATTTTATGATAACTCAGATTCAACGCAAAACTTATTTGAAGTTTGAAAAGTTAGACGACTATAAGTGTCTGTGAATCACAAATAATATCACGAAATATTCCAAACGTATGCAAAACTTTTTTGCTCATAGTATTGAATATCACTGACACATGAGACATGAGTTGAGTCAAATACCATTCCTACGTTCAATCGGTTATTATTTAGATTTCCTCTGAGCATTATGCGGTTCTCACAGTTCATTTGGCGTTTTAATTAAAATGTACAAGTGTAATTCTGATTTGCCAATAAGAATGATCATGCTAAGACAAAACCGTTTTCGCCTTGAATTGCAAAAACCTCAGAAATTACTAATGAGAATCTCTTCTAAGTAAGTTTTTATCAAACAAATAGCTTTGAAATAGTTTTGTTTACATAAGTTTAAAAGTTATACGAATATCATTTGCCAAGGTGAAATTATCATACGATTGTGCTCACTTATCTGCGGTGTGGGTTATGTGCTTTTAAGTTATTTGACAAGTCTAGTGCAATGAGACCCCCACTTGTCTTATTTTTAGCGACCGGCGGGTCGGTTGTCATGAAAGCTGAGACTAGTAGACAATGATTGGCAATGATATGCCTCATAATCAGTAATGCAATCAAAATATGTGTTATTCATAAGGTTGGTAAAATACAACCTTTAAAATTTGGTGTTTGTATTATACGTATTATTCAATGTATTATACGTATCAAGCATGTATTTTTCTAAATAAGAGGAAAATGGCTCAAATTCGGGTTTAAACCGGATTAAAACTAAACATAATTATGATTAACGTTAATTTAACTGCATTTATAACTATTTAAACGAAACTGTTTCAGAGCTTGGTCATTCAGGATTAAAGAAAATTGAATTCGAAATTTTATTACAAAGTATATAGCGTTCTTATAACCCGGGCAGTTATAATTTTATAAAAATACAAATACAGTCAAACCTTTGAGAGGGACCCCTCTGTCTCATCCCTAACTCTATTGGGTCCTCGACTTCGTGAAACCAAAAGCCATTTGTATTACAATCAATGTTAAAAAACCTCTGAGATATCCCCTCCGACTTGTCCTTCCCTCTCTGTGGTCCCTCAAATGTTAAAACCAATGCAATAGATTTCAATGCATTTCATA
>JAQGAR010000959.1:0-11210 GCA_034697865.1 Oribatida sp.
GACTTAAAAGGGACTAGCTCATCTTATATACAGAAAAACAATTAAATGAATGTCACCTTTAAGTAAAGCAGTGGCCCAGAGTTGTACATGTATATCAGGAATTTTACTTGCCAATTGCATGGCGGGGGTCACCATATTCATACTCTCCCGACTATAATCAACTTACATTTAATAATACATTAATATACTAGGAAACGAATACCTGTTCCCTAAAGAATAGAAGATATGCCCCAAAAGGACGAGTGAACAGGAAGTCAATCGATTCAAGTCTTCTCCGTTCGCCATCTTTAGAGTTTCCCTTAAATATCGTCTAAAATAAAATAAAAATTTAATTAAATTCATGGAAAGGGAGGAGAAGGCATACTTAGCATCATTATATCGAGACTGAAAAAATGAATTCAGTCCGAGGACATAATAAGCGGCGGCTTTAAGGCTTTGAGACCTATTAAAAAATTATTTCAATAATAAATTCATGTAATAAGAAATCAATGAATACCCCGATGGGAGCGCTTCCGGATTGAGTTTAGCCAAGAGATCGTTCAATTCCTTTTCTCGTTTGTTTCTCAAATAGACAATGGCTAAATTTAGAGACGTCATAATTCGCAATTCCGTGCAGGCATTCGGCGTCTGAAACTAAATAGTTTAGAATCTATAAGTGATCTCTCGGATCATACCCTTAAAGCTGTGGCCAATTGGGCTTCGGCTGCATCTGTAAAATTCATGGACATGGCATACATTCCCAAAAGAGCGTGAATTAGAGGTTTGTGCCTCGCTTTTAGTTTTGCATCGCTATAACATATCTGAAGGGCCTGCACCGTCTGACGCGCAAAATGGTTAGTATTAATATACAAATGTTTAATCAAATGAATACCTCTTTGATGGCCAGAGTTCTGTTACCCATAACGAGACGACACATCGCGATGTGTTCTAAAAGCAATAACTGAAACGTATTGAGCATCGGGTGAGTGCTTACGGCTGTAAAAAAATAAATTGGTCACAACTATAGTTTAAAGAACTAGCAATGGGTCAGACCTTTCAACTTTTCGATTTGCATTAAAGCCTTTTCTGTATACTTTTGTGCCTTGTCCATATATCCCGCTTGCATTGAGTGCAGGACAGTTACCAAATAGACGAGGACACACATATGCTCTTTGGGCATCCATATGAACATATCATTAGGATTTACGTTAACGTAATCTATATTCAATTGAATAATTATTAGAGGAAATGGTGTTAAATATGTTAATACCCTCTTCGCTGTGATAAGTGGTTATATTTTGAATGCTTTGCTGTAAGAGTTTGAGACACGGCTTAACACTTTTGACCTGAAATTCAATGCAATTGAGTACAAGAAGTTTACAATCGATAACTCACTTGACCGGCATTCAAGTGATGGCAAACTTGAAGAACCAGAAAATATACTTTAAGCGCTTCCTTCATCTGCAAGTTACCGTTCCAAGTCTCGACTAATTGACCGGCAAGACTTAGGACGGGGTGCACTTCAGTCAAACGTCTATCTATCATAAGTGTCATTCCTTTACTCAAAAGGAATAGAATGCGAGTGTATTGAGCGCCGGACATATTAGCGTAATCGGCGCCAATACTCAGCACATTGGACGCCAACGAAAACTCCCTCTCATTTGCGTGGATTTGCTATTAAGAGGAAAAATATCTCAAAATTTTCCCTTAATTTCAATAAAATAAAAATAAGTTATAATTTAAAGCATTGGACTTACGGCCAACTGGAAGAGTAGTCGGGAGTGCCAGAAGACCCAGTGCTGAGACTCTTCTATCGCTTTATTCAGTATTTGTTTACACGAAGAGATTTCGTTCTTTTTTCGGTAAATTAAAGACAAATAAATTAGAAATGAATTGAAAACAAATGAAAGTTTTGATACTTTTTTCTCATAGACCTGAGCGAGAAGTGAAGCCGACTCTAACTTTATTTCTTCACAATTAGGCACTGATTGCGATAAATACCACTGAAATTATTAAAAGACATTACTTATTTCATAATTCGATGAGAAGACGGATAGAACTGACCGCTCTTTCGAGATGTGTTTGTGTCCGATCCAGATTTGAGGTGTGCTCCAATAATATGTTTGCCAGCTGCACGTGAGTTTTGGCCTCAATTGCCGGGTACGGCGCAACTGAAAGCGCTGCCAATAAACATTGGACACAACTTCTCATATCTGGTGGCGTTTGTGTCCGGAACTCCTCTGCCATTGACATCAGAGCCAAATAACAGCTTTGATTTTCATTACTGATTGCGGCCATCACTCAAATTCACTTTCAAGTATTCTTGATAATTTAATTGATAATTCTATTCAATTAATATTTCAAACTTTTATAAATCATTTTAATTGATATTTTGATTAAACAAATTAAATGTCAAAAATTGTTTATTTATTATTCAATGAAATAATAAACTCAACGACTCATTAAAATGAACTCATTTTGACCGAAGTAGAGGTCTTCGCCATATATTAAGCCAACATTTTTTAGAAGTGCTTCGGATTTCTTTAAAAATATTGATTGAAATTTAATTAAATAAATGAATTATTTATATTTTAAATCAATTAAATTAATGTTTTTAAGTAAAAAGTTTTTAAAGAGTTTTTAATAAATTGTTTTTAACTGAGTTTGACTGCAATTATTTATTGCCATTAATATATAGCGTTACTATAAATGAAGGTTAGATGCGTTCAAAGCTGAGAGTGAAAGGCATTGACACCGAGTTTTAAATTTGTTTACTCCGTTTTCAATGATTATATAAATTGTATCCAACGACTGACCATTAAATGGATGTGGAAGAGCTCTTGAATTATACGCCCTCTCAAACGGGCGAAGAAGAAACGAATGACAAAAGTGGCGGAAAAACAGCTAAAAGAAGAAAATTGAACGAAGACTTGAATGAAACCGAATTAAACTTGGATTCAATTGAGTCGGAATTGGATGAAACGGCTCTCAAACGACTTTTATTACAATTTGAACGAAAAGTTCTTAAAAACCAAGAATTGCGGATCAAATTTGGTGACAATCCTACAAAATTTATGGACTCAGAAATGGAATTATTCGATATAATCCAAGAAATGAATGTTTTGAGTACTCAACCAGAGCTCTACCACATTATCGTTGATCTCAACATAACGGCAACTCTTTTGGGTCTTTTGTCTCACGAAAACACTGACATTTCCTGTGCTGTTGTCTCTCTTCTCCAAGAGTTGACTGATTTGGATGATATTCAAGAGATTAATGACGTCAGTCTTCTTTTGGAATCACTAATCAATGGTCAAGTCGTCGCTTTGTTGGTCACAAATATGGATCGCTTGGATGAAACGGTCAAAGAAGAGGCGGAAGGGATTTACAACTCATTGGGTAAGTTGACATTGCTTCTTTTCCCTGTTTATTAACTTTTATTGTTTTAAGCGATTATTGAGAATTTCACTGATTATAAGCCGAATCTGAACAATGATTGTCAGCCATTAATTGTATGGCTATTAAAAAGATTGAAAACAAAGTCTCCGTTCGACGCAAACAAACTCTACTCTTCGGAAATCCTATCGATTTTGCTTCAGAATAATGACGACAACAAAAAGCTTTTGGGAGAAGTGGATGGAATCGACACTCTTTTAAGAGTCATATCTGTAGGACTCCTATTTTACTCTCGATTTTAAACTAATTTCAAATTTTTCAGTATTATAAACGTCACGACCCGTCCAGTGCTGACGAACACGAATATATGGAAAATCTATTTAACTGTTTGTGTTCGGCGCTTTTATGCTGTCCTTTAAATAGAGAGCTATTCTTAAAAGGCGAAGGCATTGAATTAATGAATTTGATATTAAAAGAAAAACGAAAAAAAGGATCCATCAGTTCTGTAAGAGTCGGATCAATAAAAGTGATAAATCATTGCTTGAGTACAGAGAAAGGAAGCGATCAAATTCTCGACTTATGCTGTAATAAATTCATCGAAATTCTTGGTTTACGTGTTTTAATGCCGGTATTCATGAAACCCAATTCGATTATCGGTCATAAAAAGGACTCGGCTTTAGTAGATGAAGTAGAAGAGCACTGCCTCTCCATAATACTGGCGCTATTGAGTAATTCCAAAACAGAACTAAAACGTCGAGTTTTGGCCAAATTCGTTGAACTGGACTTTGAAAAGACTGACCGACTCATTGAACTTCACTTTAAATATTCTGAGCGATTGATTAAATGCGATTCTCTGATAAAAAAGGAACGAGCACAAAAACTTGTCAATGATGAAGTTATTAATGAGGACGAGTTCTTTATGCGGCGCTTAACCGACGGCGGATTATTCACACTCCAGATTATAGACCACATAATTCTTCGAATTTGTTCTCTTTATGAAGACTGCATTGAATTAAATTCTAACGAAAAGAGTCAATCATCTGATGTGAACCCCAATAAGGAGACAATTAAGTCCCGAGTAATGAAATTAATTAATTTGCACGCAATTAGTTCTGTAAATCATTATAAGTTTATTAAGAATATTATGAAAAACTTAGCCAATGAGAGACAGGAAGAGGAAAGACAAAAGTTGTTAGAACTCGTCGAAGAATTCTAATTTGAATTCTGATTTGTAAATAAAATCTGTGATTAACTTAACTTAAATTTGATTTCAATTTCAAAAATAGTTTCGAATCACTTTGACGTCAAATTCAATAATAAATTCAATAAAACCTATATTTTGTATTTGAATTAAATTTTTATACATTCGATTATTCCGTAAATTATATAATTAGATGAATAGACATCAGGTGTGCCATCAAGTACCAGGTCAGTTTTAGTTGGCCCAGGCCGCCAACTCCTTCAGTTCATCCGAATCGTCGGCTTCTTTCTGTTTTGGTCCTAAATATTAAAACAGTTTCAACTATTTTATCGATTAAAATATTAGAGATGTCATACGGGGCGCCGCCACTGGAACTTCCGATGGCACTTCTGGTAAATGTTCTGGAGTCGTATCGAGAAGTTGTTTGTCAAGTTCCTCTTGTTCCATTTCCTCCAATTCCTAATTAAAGCATAAGTTTTAGTTTCTAAAGAAATGTATTGTCGAGAAAACCTTAAGTAAGTCGTCCTCATCTACTTCTTGTCCGAATCCAATTGGATTGGAAATCACTTGACTTATCTCATCAGCGATTTGCTGCTGTTCTCTCACTTCGTCCATCAGATCTTCGACCTTAAGAGAAGATGATTAGTATAGAAGTTAATTTGTGGTTTGGAAACCTTATCGATGTCCATATTGTTATGAGTTTGTTTGAGTGCTTTGGCGGCATGTCCCATTATCTTAAGCACTTCTGTGTTTGTGTTGGCGTTTTCGAGAGCCTCGCGTTGATATTCAATTGTTGTCAGAGTTCCTATCAGAAGTCAATTACAGAAAATAAACTTCAATTTCACTTTATGTGAGACAAACCATCGATTTGTTCCAATTGTTTGTCGATTCTTTTCTTGCGTTTAAGAGCCTGAAGACTAACTCTCTTATTTTTAGTGCCATTCTTTTTAATTATCTCTAATTCTTCGTTTTGCTTCTTTTCCAGGTATTCCTGCTTTTTGTGAAGCATTTCCTCGACTTCTCGCAAACTGAAAGATAACATAAAATCAGATCTGATAACTCTTCCGATTCAATGACTTACCGTTGAATGGCTTCTGCGGGCGTCGGAGCAGTTTGTTTAGACGAAGATTTTCCTCCGAAGAGTTTGAAAATACCCGCCATTTCGTAAGATCTGATTATTAAAACTAAGGACGAATTAAATGAAAATAAATTAAAACCAAAAATAAATGTTTAAAATGTTTAACAAATGAAAGTAAATTTCCATTTGAATGGCCTTCGATTCGGACCCCAATTATTACTTACTCTGAGATATAAATTATATTTGAGATAATTTTAAATTATTTTAATTTAAAAAAAGTTTAATTAAAATTCAGTTAAATTAGTTAAACGATTAATCGGAGAATGAGTGCAATCAATGAATCATATGATTGACGTCTATTTGTCACAAACAAAAACAATGTTTCACTTCTGAAGGAAGGGATCATTGATTTGAATATACATAGATGTGATGTCATATAAAACTCGCCCACATTTAGCGCCCTCTCATTTATTTGTCAATTACTTGATTCTTATGCAATAAAGTGTTTTACAGTGTCTTACAGTGTTGATCCAATAGTGAGTCATAGCTTAAGACTATAGGACTCTAATTAACTGTAGAATAATGGACTGCAAGTTGCAACCCGTTTTGCGTTAAGTTTTACATGAATGAGGTTTTTTAAAATTCAAACATGATTAAATAAAAGGAGGTGGTTCACTCGTAATCGGTTGTTCTAATAGTGCAGTTGAATTCTACAAAGTATTTGACTGTTGCTGTGTCTGCCAGTCTGGGAGCTCTTAAACCCTTGCAAAGAACCATACCGTGGAAATCTATGGAGATTTTGGTGATTTCAAATGTTTGCCATAGAGAATTGAGCAGGGATGGGGGGAAATCCTCAAATGTGTTTATAGTTTTAAATGAACTTGTTAATTCTGAAAAAATTTTGAGAAAATTTTAATCCGTTTTTGAGATAAAGCAAAATAACTAAATCAATTAAAATGCAGAATGATCAAGTAATTCAAAAAATATTTTTTTTATGAAAATTGGTAGTAAAATTCCATATTTGCAAAAAAAGTTTCATTTGAAAATTTTAACATAGTTAAATTAACGATTTACGTGTGTAAGCTTTAACCTATTGTATGTATTCAAATAATTTGATTATAAAATATAATTCAAAGAAAATTGACAAATGATACCAAACAACAAATTCTTTCTCAAATTCTTTACCACTTCATAAAACATTAAATAGTTTGTTTATTGTGAAATCTTAAAGAAAAGTAACTTTATTAAATAACATGATACTCAAGAGAGTACTACCCTAGTTAATAGGTTTAAAAATAAACTTAACAATGTTTGAATTTCAAGCTTTGAAGTATTTAAACTTTAAATTTTAAAGTATTTAGTTCTGTATTTAATTACAAGGCATAGATCTATTAATGCGAATAATAAATAAATAAAGCTTTGTGAGGTTAGTTAACCATGTTTATAAATTATAAAACCATGTTGTATTGTTAGAATATTTAAAATAATTATTATTTTGAAACTTATGTTGTCAGTTTAAAGCAGAGTGCACCAAGCTCCGACTTCAGGGAGGGTAAGTTAAAATGTCGCGGCCGCCATTTCATCGTTAAATCCGGTTTAATCCAGTTGATTTAGCTAAATCCGGTTTAAATTGGCCTAAATCCGGTTCGGGCGGCCATTCTAGTCCGAATTACCACTTCGGGCGGGAAACATTTTTTCTAAAGGGGCATCCTACGCACCGAAGTCAGGGGGGTTCCAAAATTTTTCGAATCAGAGGATTTTTTGGCTTACCCCCTTGGTGCACTCTGGTATAAAGCTTATAGAAAGCTGCTCTACAAGTTGTCCAAATTATTTTGTAAGAAAAGTAATAAAATTGTTTACGTAATTAATGTGTGATTTGAGTTCAATTGACTCAATGATTGAGTTTTTATTATTATTTTTGTTAATTATTTGTTTTCAAAATATTCGGTTTTTAATAAATTTTTGATTAAATTTTGTTTTGAAAACATTTGATGAAATCGTTTTATATTGTGATGGAAATGGAGGACATCACTCAAATACCGGATCGCAGTTTCCACTAATGCTATTGTTTATTGTTTTTTTAGTTGAATTTATATAAAATTTCTCAAATTATGTTAATATTGAGTAAAAATCAATCATTTAATTCCTTAATTGTGATAATTATATTGGAATCAGTGGTTTGTCTTGTCTTAAGTCAAACCCAATTTCCAAATACACTTCGACTGAAGCCAACGATTCCGTCCAATAATGCCTTTAATTTGGAGAACCAAACAAATCAATTGAATGACATTCCATCCAAAGATCCGACCTTTGGGTCAACGATTCCAACGCCGCGAACAGTACTTTTGAGTTCAACGCCATTCCCTCTGATTAGTAGCGTCTCTAATGTATGCGCCCCCAATCCATGTCTGAATAGCGGATTGTGTCAACCTCTGTCCACTGCCAACAATAGCCTTACCTATCGATGTCAGTGTCCGAAAGGATTCATTGGACATAACTGTGAGACAATCGATGACTCTTGCATTCAGGATAGCGATTGTCTTAATGCGGGCCAATGTCTCGACAAAGTCTGCGTTTGCACAGACAGTAGGACTTTAGTCGTCTTTTATTGGTTTTCATCTGAACTCACGATTTGTTTTATAACTTTTTAGGATTTTTCGGACATTTTTGTGAATTCGAGAAAACTATTTGCGATCCAAACCATTGTCTGAATGGCGGCACTTGTCTTATGAATCAGACTTTGGCTAACTTTACGTGTATTTGTGCCGAAGGTTTCAAAGGTATTAATAATTATTATTAATTTAATTAATGGTTTAATTAAAAACTTTTGCGCGACTTTTGAATTAAAGGTGAAGTTTGTGAAATCGATATTAACGATTGTCAGCCGTCCAACCCGTGCGCCAATGGAGGCACGTGTCACGACCTGCCCAACAATTTTACGTGTATCTGTCCCTCACAATATTCAGGTCCAACATGTGAACAGCTTTATAACGCTTGTGAGAGCTCACCCTGCTTGAACAACGCGACTTGCACAACACAATCACCATCCCCTTTATATGCGTGTCAATGTGTGCCCGGTTTCACCGGTCAGTCACTCCAATGTTAGTTTCAAGTAATTCTTAATTGATTTTATTGTTTTTAGGACTCAATTGTCAGGAAAATATAGATGAGTGCGCACAAATAGTCTGTCCTCTCGGACACATATGTATCGACAAAATCAATGATTACGATTGTGTCTGTCCCGAGGGATGGGAGGGAGACAATTGCGAGCGTAATATAAATCACTGCGCTTCGAACCCGTGTGTAAACGACGGTAACTGTACTTCCAATTTGAAGACCTATTCATGCATTTGTCCGAATGGTTATACCGGCCGTAACTGTGAAACAGGTTTGTGTTCGTCGTCTTTGTTTCAATGTTGACATTAAACCCTGAATTTCAGACATCGATGAATGCGCTTCCAATCCCTGTGTGACTGGCATTTGTCACAACTCTATCGGTGCTTTTGAATGCTATTGCAAACCAGGGTTCACAGGTGACAGATGTCATATCGATATTGATGAATGTCTGTCCCATCCCTGCAAAAATGGTGGAACCTGCAAAAATAATATAGCACGCTTCTCCTGTGAATGTCCCGTTGGTTATACTGGAGATGAATGTGAGATAGATATTGACGAATGTGCTCCCAATCCGTGTCAAAATGGGGCCGTTTGTCACGATATGATCGGAGAATTTCTTTGCAATTGTTCGCAAGGATTCGAAGGTCTAAGATGTGATCATGAGATTGACGAATGTCATTCCAATCCCTGTCTAAATGGAGGCACTTGCAACAATCTTATCGCTCAGTTCTCTTGTGTCTGTCCCATTGGTTACGAAGGCCAAACATGTGAGCGTGACATCGATGAGTGTCAATCCAACCCTTGTCTCAATAACGGCACTTGTGTTGACCAAATCGGTTCCTTTAAATGTTTGTGTGAACCGGGATTCGAAGGGGACAAATGTGATACTAATATAAATGAGTGCGCGTCCCATCCCTGTCACAATTTGGGCCAATGTATTGATTTGGTCAATAACTACACGTGTGAGTGCACTAACACTGGATTCGAAGGCACTAACTGTCAAATAAATATCAATGACTGCCTGAGTGACCCGTGCAGTAAAGGCGCTAAAATGTGTGAGGATCTGGTTTTAAACTATACCTGTCACTGTTTTAATGGGTTTGCCGGCAGAAACTGCGAAATCGGTGAGTTTCTAATCCCATTCAATATTTATTGGATTTTATTTGAATTTCTTTAATTTTATTAATAAAGACATCGATGAGTGCGCGTCTTCGCCCTGTTTTAATGGCGGCACTTGTTTTGAGAAAAGCCATCAGCACCTGATTAACAAGTTTTCCGAGAGTTTGATTCGCGACCAATACTCGAATTTCTCTCAAATGGCTGGATATTTATGTCAGTGTCCCTCAGGTTTCGAAGGCCTCAACTGTGAGCTCAATATTGACGATTGCGAGCGCGGCCACCAATGCATGAATAATGGAACCTGCATCGATGAAATCAACTCTTATTCTTGCCTTTGTTTGCCTGGATTTGATGGAAAGTTATGCCAATATATGACTGATCCGTGTGTTATGAATCCCTGTGAAAATGGTGGCACCTGTTAGTTAATCCCTTGACTTTTACTATTATGAAATGACTAAATTTATCTGTTTATGGAAAGGCGCCAAAATCACAAACGAGACATATTTGTGCAAATGTCCAATTGGTTCCACTGGAGAGAAGTGTCACATTGAGCGCACCTGTCATTCCCAGTGCCACAAAGAATTTTCTCATTGCATAAACGAAGAGATCTGTGCCTGTCTTCCCAACCATCACTCAAATCAAGCCTATTGTGACGCTATCATCGATTGCAGTTTTCCTAATCTCTGTCTAAATGGAGGCACTTGTCATACAAATGGCGACGGCTATTACTGTGAGTGTCCGCCGGAGTTTACCGGACTTATATGCGATGAAAAGGTATTTAAAGTCTTGCCGTCCGATAAAAAGTTTGCTTTAATTATAATATTTATTCTGAAGAGTTCTTCGCCGATGAGTTTCATATTCTATTTGATAATAACGATGGGATGTATTCTTATAATTGCATTACTGTTCGTGTCGTTGATATTTGTGCGGAGTGTGAAACACGCTCGAGCCACTCGCGGCACATACTCTCCCTCCACACAAGAAATGTTTGGCAACTCGGCCTCAGAGATATTGAAACCGCCCCCAGAAGAAAGACTTATTTGATCTATTTTACTATTTTATAGCTATTTTATAACTGTTTGGTATTCTATTCTTTTAGAAAAGTATTATTTAATTTAATTTTATTTATTTTCGACTTTTCCTACAATAAAATCATTTTACAACAAAAAAAATCTTTTCATTTTAATTGTGAAAAACTGACGAAATGTTTCTTCCAACTGATTCTCCAATTTTTATAGATTATTTAAAGATCTTTCATCTTTTAAATAAGAAACACCAATGATGCGGAAAGGAGGTTTATGCAGCCCCTGATTTTTTGGC
>JAQGAR010000960.1:0-11207 GCA_034697865.1 Oribatida sp.
TCAAAACCAATGTAAAAATGCATTGAAATTTAAAGTAAGGGTTCATTCATTTAAACTCTAATCAATAAGTTTTTCAAGAAGAATAAGAACGCATTTCAGTTATATTTCGGTTTTTGGTTTTGATGACAACTTCGGGCTCTAAATGAAACTTTGCATCGAATTAATATTATCTAATGATAAAAATGGTTACAGATTTTATTATAAAATGCCCAAGGCCAAAGAAAATAGTGTTTTATTTTGTCTTGATTTCGTGCCACAACTATAGATATATCTAATGATAGATAATTTGCGTCGTTATGTAAATGAATTTGCTTTCCAGACAACAATATCATATTTAGCCATTCCATAAGGTTGTGGTCAGCACTTAAATATGATTCATTGAATTTAATAGTAGAACCAATAATATACGAAATGGAAATCAAAACTTTTACCTCCGTTTTTGATACTATTGAATAAAGTATTGGAGATTTTATAATGGAGTATAACATAAGGTTTGAATGTCATTAATGGTATTAAATTCAGATATTTGCGATTCAAGAGAGGCGGAACGGAATGGGGTGCGCCAACACTAACAACACTAAAGTCGGATGCAGAGTCTGCAGAACTAAGTTTATTAATAGCCACGTGTCTCACGTTATATACAATCAAGTCTTTCTAATAATCAATACTTTTCTTGGTTTTGAGCTTTTCATTCATTAATTTGTTGTATTTTGCGAAACAACACAAAGAAACGAATAGTTAAGAGATGTCCTGTTTTTTATTCACTACTTTTAAGATCTATGACTGACAGCCGTTGATAACAGTGTCAGATCGAATAGACATTAAGTCGGAGGGTGGCCCGCCTGCTTGTGGTGGCACTGGTGGCCAGGATATGTGTGCTGAGAGCATTCACACAAATAACTGAGTTCTCGGTTAAGCCTATAAAAGGGTCAGAATATGACTATTCAAACGTATGTTTTTTGAAGAAATTCTCTTTTGTTCGACAATTGGTTTCAACGTTTCTATTCTATGGCTAATCTTTGAGACCGTTTCTAATCCCGTTTTAAACTTTTTTAGATTAAATTCAGTCCAACCTTTCATTTTAGATATTTTTCTACTCTTTTTGCGATCGATTTTTCCAAATAATGGTAAATATCTTTTACGGACGAAATCACTTCAAACTATCGGAGAACTGATTGAAAACACTTTAAATTTGATTTATCGTTATATTAATCCGATTTAAATTCATTCTTCGAATTTGGTCCTAACGGTGTTAGGTAATATCAATTGAACTAGCTCAATATGTTTTGTCAATATTTTGTATTAAAGCTGTTTTTTAGAAATTCAAAGTGAATCGGTTTAACACACAATAAGTTTACAAACAAACCAAGTATTATTCAACTTATTTATAACATCTTTCCGTCCAACTGTCACCTCCAGATCTGGACGATTCTTTCCATCCATCAACTTTTCTATGAAATTATAAAGGCACTTTAATGAATTTATTATTTTAAACTAGCTAAATGTTAAATACAATTTTTTTTAAAGATTTTTAATTAATTTTCATATTTCAGGATTTGAATAGTTTTTAATGAATTGAATGGAGATTTCCGGCATTCAATTGGATTTGAAAATAATTTTCTTTTATTGTTCGACCGTTTATTGGAACAAATAACCAGATTTTCTGACAATTTTCTAACAAAAGTTTATTTTTTTTACAGAATTGAATTTTAGTACTATTATTGTGGTTTTGTATTTCACTTATTTTTTTTTTGTAAATTTGAATCCTTTTTCTTTTATTTGTGATGAATACTGGATATAGTTACAAACGAATGGACAGTTGACGTGTAGGTGGTTTTGAGGTGGTTTCCTATATATTGTGATTCTGATCAACAAAACAGTTTTCAATCAAATACTTACAGTTAGACGTCGACGGGTTGAAGGGTTGCGCATATTCTTTGAGTAAAGATCTGGTGTTTGTGGAGACAGCGATGCCTTTATGTACTTTGAAGACCACAATAACATATGTCAAGTCTGTATCACAATTTCAGTTATGTTTTCATATCTGACCCAAATATGTTATTTTTTGTGGTTGACCGATAACATGTCCAAATTGGCCATATGGCTTTACAACTCACTACCTGTCCTATACTAGACGACCAGAAATAAACAATAATGCGGTTCACCAGCCCTTCCAAACCTATACAAACCTGAATTATCACAAAAAACTTGTTGAATGCTTTTTACAATTGACTGAATAGCGTTATATTTGGCGTATATTTAGAGCCATTACTTCTGTTTCGAATCCAAACAAACAATTTTTCAAACTCTCGACTATTTTTTCGCCGCTCAAAGTTGTTTACAATCAGCAAATCTTAGAAATCATTAAGAGAATGGTCAACAAAATTTTAATTATTAATCCCTTGTTAATCTTCAGTTGTTCTTGTACCAAATATTTTATAGTATGTTTTACTCAGATGAAGAATGGAAGGGAATGTTTGAGATCAGATAATTGTGTTTCTATTAAGTTTTTATCACAATATTTGATATGATTTCAATTTCATACCAACTATTCTTGAAATGAAGGTCTTTACTCGAGTTCTATACCTCAAGACAATTGATGGCAATATTATAATTTATGGAATGAAATTCTTAGTTATTCTCTCTATTGATTCTATTCTTTATTATGGTATATATGCTTATTATACCATTTACTTGGCTCTTGAACAACAAACACCCTGTTATTAGCCGTTTCCTAATAGACATCCGTATTTTCACTCTCTGTGTGCGATTCACAGGTTTTAGTTCATAACAACTTAGAGATCAAATTTGAAAGTCTTAACCACTTTTGAAAGTAATAACCCGTATATGCATTGATTACTCGGTGAATAATGCTTTTATCGAATGCGTTATAAATTAGTTTTGAAAAAATTGGTGATTTAAAAAATAAATAATCAGTGAGAAAGTCGCGGAGACTTGCATTTGAAGGCAAAAGTGCCCAACAGTTGGTCCTCTCATTGAATAACTGTCGCTAAGAAAGAAAGAGAGAGAAAGCAGTGAGTCTTACAATGCATTTACCGCTATGGCTATGTCTAAAATACTATCCGTTTCCCGTGAGTCTGAGTCAGGAGTTCTTTTTACATAACGGAATCGTTAAAACTGCACAGACTTTACACAAAATATTCATCCTTTCGAGCGGATCGCAAACATTGTTGTCTATGAGTTTTCCTGTCTATCACTATATTGAATACCGTTGCCGTCCCTGACCCCAGTATTAAACGATTTACTAAATTTGGTCAATCTTTTAAAAGTGAAAGTCTAGAGGCCATTACGACATCCCTTACGTAAATCACATGCGAGTCATAACGCGTGCACTCATTTAAATCCAAACGCCTTATGCCTCGAATCGACTTTTTATTCATTTGATAGCATTCTCATTGAAGGCTCACCACTCGGCACAACAATGGTTATGCAAGTCTTAATCGATGGTAGAGACAGTACTGACCCACTCTGACCCAGACACATCCTCTCTGCTGTTCCAATACATTATTATTCAAATAGTAATAGATTTGTTTCATAATTTATTTTAACAATTGTCATCGAAATGGACCATGTTCAATGGACCATAATGCAAACCATATACATTTTGGTTTCTTATGTAATTCGAAAGGTTCAATTAAAACTAATCGCATTATATTTGTTTCTCAATTTACCTTGTTTATATAGTGCAATTGCATAATTTTATTATAATTTTTGTTCGACAAAATTGAAGTTAATGTTTGAAACTAATAAATTTTAAATCGTTTTATATTAAATATAGATTTTTTGATAGATTTCGCACAAATTTATACTTAAATTATTGAGAAGTGGTTTTTCAAAGCTGTTAATCAAAAGAACGAACGAAAAGAGAAAGTGAATCGACTTATCGATGACTTCAATATAATTATTTGTGAATTTAAGAGTGAAATACATTGGAGAGTATTGGAGAGTATCGGAGAGTATCGGCAAATATGAAATTCGCTGTTAATACCGGTTTTGAGGCAAAAAATCGACATCCGGTACGAATATGTGTATAGAATTACTGATCAGAACAGGTATTCCTTATAATTGCCCGGGGCCTATAGATATGTAATAACTTATAACATGAAATATCGTCGATTCAGAACATTATTTAATAATAATTCTGAAATATTTCCAAAGATTTCTCATTAAATTTATACAACAAAAAGAATTATAATAATAATGGCTTTCAGATAAACATTTATATTCTGTTATCATTATTCTGTGATTTGGACACAAGACTAAAGCCTATGATAATTATCAATTTGGATCACGTGCTCAAAAATGCCGACAACTTTTAAGTTGATTAGAAAATTGTCTGGAAATCAAAAAAGCGTCTGATGTTGAATAAATGAACATTTTATGTGAAAAGTCAAGAATATTTTGGACCCGAATTGTGGTTTAAGGAAAAATAATTATTATAATAACGTGATGTGAGAGCGACAAGAAGTAAACGCATCGGAGGATTGCATGAGTTTCTCTAAATTGCTTCAAAACACAATCTATTAATTGTTTTGTTCAGCACTAGTAGTGGCCAATGTGTGGGAGGATTTGATTCGTGAGCACCGAATTGCTTTCAGATTAGACCCTAAGACCACTTCCGCTGAATTTACGCATTTCGTGATAAACATTAGCGCTTTTATGTAATATTCTTCTTTCGTTTCATTCAGAAAATTCTTGTTTTACGTTCGAAGACTTATCTAGACTTTTGAGTGAATTTTTGTTTTTATTTCTCAATAAGAAAAGTACTTCAACTCTAGAAGAGGTCCCGAAAAATAATTACATTTAAAATATTTTGAGTCAATTTTGATGCGAAAATTATAATACGTTATATATTTATAGAAAAATATATGAATCAAAAGTTGAATGAAAGTAATTATGAATTCACTATCGATTTGATATTAAGTCAATTTCAAAGTCAATGTTTTCCAATTGATTGCAACGAAGAAACAGTAAAATATTATACGCCAATTGCACTGCTTTTACGGAGAATCGCTCGGGGCTATGAAAGTGAGACAAAGTTGGACTGGAATGGTATGCGCGTGCTGTCGATGCAGCACAGGTGAGATGCTTCAGGTGCTATCGAACAGCTATGAGACGGCTATCGTATAAACCATACAAACAGGTACTGAAGCGCATACTTTTACTATAGTGTATGTCGTTTATTAACTTTCAAATGCATTCATTTTCCCGTCCATTCACTCGATTAAAGTTGGGATCACTTTCTGAGTAGACTTTTTGGGAGAAACAAAATTAAGCGAAAAGTAGTAATTAACACAAAAAGCATTGAATTCCTTTCAAACCTACTTTTTTATTAAACAACAAAATTATGTTAAGAAAACTATTTTCTTTCCTTTTTGTTTCTCTAACGATATATTATTTTTGTGTTCTTCGCCGCCCTTTATATGCCTCTGAAGTTCAAAGTTGTAAATAAAGCGTCTAATCATTTAAAAAGCATATTATTGTGTGTATAGTGTTTCACAACAAAATATAATCAACTAATCAATACTTAAATCTTTGTTCAAAGATCTTTGTCCACAAAAGGATGTATTCAAAGAAAAATTCATTTAAATCTTAAATAAAATGCATTTGAGAGCCCAATGATTGGATCAGATACTCCGAGAGCTATTTTGGAGCTCTAGTTCTGGTCAACCGCAATAAATTGAGGCAAAAGTGGCGTCTCTTTGGTTGCAGTACAACTGTAAAGCACAGCTTATAAGTAATTATATATTTTAGTTTCGCTCGTTTATCATTTTTCGCCAAAAACTATATTATTAAAAGAAAATATCAGAAAAACAAAAAAGCTTTTCAATGCATATAAAGAATAGTTGAAAATATTTATTATTTTGAATACGACTTTGAATTTTGGACTGAACTCAACTCAACTCAAATCTTAATATTGGATCGTTAAGATTCAAATAACACAACAGTACTGACGAATAATGGAGATCAGCTCTAAATCCAACTTCAGCTCAAAATCAGTATGAAATATTACTATAAAATGTTCAAACCGTAAACAAAATGTCGGATTCAATGGGACACTACCCCTTTTGCCATCCAAAAGAATAGCTACGCTATAAACTACGCTCTGAAGTCCAAGAGCCATGATGGCCCTGATCTAGGTAAACTGAGATTTTTTTTGGAAAACATGTTTAAAGGCATTTGGATTCAATATCCAATATTGGGTCCCAAAAATTTTATTACGAATTGCTCATAAATATGACGGCTATCTTTCCAAAAGTCAAATTAAAATCTGAATTCCAAACCATTTAATGACTCGAACGACAAATTAGATTCAATAGAAGTCTCGACTTTTCCATTAAAAGACATTCATTGCTATAAAGGATCCAATTCTTTGCTTTTTTAGTGCTCGTAAATTATCAGAGAAATTAGTTTCGATGTAATTTACGAGAAATAGAATTCATATTTTCTTTATTATTCTCTCAATTATTTATTGTCAGTTCTGTTATATAATCAAAATTTCTTAATTAAATCGAAATACTTTTATAGGAGAAGTAAACGAACAAAATTATTCTGGTTTATAACCGGATAGAAAACATTCGTAATTATTTATCAAGAAAACTTCAGTTTAGAAGAATACAAGAGAAAAGGGTATTGAAATGGGATTCACTGGAAAGCAATTTATGGAATTTCCTTTGGAATCAATGAAATGATATATCAAAACATATTTTGTGATAATTTGTTACAACGGCTAAACATATATCAGGTTTTACTCGGTTTTATTGACTGCTCGCGAAAACGTGACCGATTCGCGTGCCGTCGAAGGAGGCCTCCAATAGTTAGTCACGAATATAATAAAAAACATTGAATTTGATTGTCTTAAAGGCAAACATTACTACTAAAGGGTATACTTCTATACTTCCTCTACAGAACTCAATTCGAATCAAGAAAACAATTTAACTGTTTTGAAGAAAAAATAAGTGATTGTGGGACCACCTAATGTGGTGCTGAGTGTTATTTTTTATTCAATCACAATAAAGGCATACCTTTTTGTTGTTTTAGCTCTCAGTGGTTCCAAATATATTGCCTCAAAATAGGCTGCAAACAGTCTGTCACTCAAAGGCATTCCTTTCCTTCTAAAAGGTTTCTAAATGTTTTCATTACTCAAATTAAAGACATATCTTTCTTAATGTCCTTAAATTTAATAAATATTGCATTCATTTTAAGTTTGCTCACATTTTAAACACTTCATAAATAAGAAATTTAAACAATTCTTAGGAAATACAACAGTTTTTGTCACTAAAGAAATATGGTAAAAAATCAAGTTTAATTAGTATATAATAACTTGATGGCATATAGATTTAATTTAATAATAATACAAGGCAGAGGTAGCCGAGCTCCTGTCTTTCATTTCTAGGGGTATTTCAGAATCATTAGTTTTTTTTTGTTCTAGGAGGTAAAGGTTCTTTCCTCTAGCTAACCCTGAATACAATGTATCATGAATCATGATATTTCGTTTGCTTGGTTTAATAGCAATAGATTGTATGAGAAGTTAATTTGATTCCTAGTTTTCAAACATTCGGTATAAAACAAATTGAATTCAACTTTTTTAAAAACCATATAATAGCTTTTGAATCAATCAATTTTAATATATTATTTAATTTTATATATAAAACAATTTCATTGGAATTATTTAAAATAATTTCAAAGGTAAACGAATTGATGAATGTTTGAGTAATAACTCAAGTGGTCTGACTTTACTTTAAGGAAAATGTTTAAAAACACACTTATTTGTTCATAAACTGTATTATTTGCTTTGCATTAAATTATATTAAACCAAATCATTATTATTTTGATCGATAAGAAAAAACCAAATCATTTCTCATTTCTTTGAAATATAATATTTTTGATTTAAAATACGATTAATTAATTGACTAAAAATAATGTTTTCATTTAACGCGATATGATTTCTACAAATTAAGGCTTTTTAATGAAAACAATTATTTTTGGTTTTATAATTTGTTTAAATGAAAGTAAGATTTAAACTAAAAATTGTTTGACATCACAACCAAAACAAAAGATAAGAATTATCACAATTTAACTCAATTTTCAGAATATTTTATAAGTTTTGAGTTAAGAGTGTCTGAGAGACGGAATAAATTTGTTGTTCGTCCTCTTCTATAGACTTGAGTTATATAAATAGCAATTGTTTTTTGAGGGCGTTTTGATAGAAAACATTATATGAGAGACACTGAAACTCAACAAAATGAAGAAAATTTGTTGTAAGGGAGAAATGAACTGATATGTGATGAGTAGGCGTTTGGCTGGTTTTGTCGGAACAGGAAAATAATAATGGTTTGGATGGTTTGCAAAACGATCAGATTAGTTGTTTCATTTGGAACCTATAATTTTGTAAGACTGATGTTCTAACAGAGCATTACATGTCTGTGCCTCACATACCGGTACTAACCTTTACTTGTATTTAAGAGATGAGAGTTTGAGGACGTCATCCAATATAAGCGGATTCAAACGTTTCCAAACCATTAGACGAGTCAAACATTATTATTGTTCTCTTTTTATCCAAAATATAATTTACATAATTTCTAATTGAATTTCTTTACATTATTTAATCGCAATTCAGAAAATGAGATAAAAATAACAATAAATTCAATTATGATTTTATTGAGTTCATTGATTTTTTAGGTGAAAACTAATTAATAAAATGAAAATTTGCACAAAAATGCTTTTTGATCTGAGATTAGATTAAATATAAGATTATTGTCTGCAATGAACACAACAAAAGATTTTTAATTCAAAATCTGAGAAAAAATTAAAAATACTTCAAATGAGTTATAAGTTATAACATTAATAACAATTGTTTGCAAATCAGAATTCATTAAATTGTTCTCAAATTTATTATCAAATAGTGTTTTATTAATGGTTTGAGCGCTAATTTTTTTTAATCAAAATTTAGCATAAATTCATGCAAACAATTACAACAAAAGTTGTAATCAATGGTTCTCGCTGTGATTGCCCAGCTTCTTTCAACTCATATTGTTCTGGCCCTCACTACTACACTACTACTTCTTTTATTGGGAGAATTTCTAACCAAAAAAATTTCAAGTTTGTAGACGAATTTCATATCAAAATCTTGGTAAACCAATCAAAGATTACGCCTTATCAGGGAACACCAAGCTATTTTATTCGTGACGGGGGAGGATTAGTCAAATCTTGGACGAAACTGGACCTTATTTTATTATTCAAATCCGGTTTAAATCTAGTTATATTTCCGATCAACATATTGGTTCAGTAAACAAATGGAGAACCACTGATTCAAATGAGCATTCAGTCGAGTTTTTAAAATTTGGAACTCACTGGACTTTTGTCTGGACTCTAGTCCTCTAGTATCTATTTTACTTTAGATTGAATTTGAAAGAATTCTATATGTTTTGCTATTTGAGCGCCAAAATGAGCCCCAATTGTAAATTGCTTCATTATTTCAACAAGAAATCCATCTTCTGATCAATTATATTTATCAAGATCAACAAATAATTAAATAGAATTTAAAGTTTTTAGATAGATATCATTGTTTTTTTTATTCTAATGTGAGAATCAATTTTAAGAATTAAAAGAAACTGAAAGTTTTGATGATTTTCAAGTTCTCGACTACTCGTGAATTTCTAATATTTCTTATACTGGTTTTGAAATTTTGTTTCAAATGCTTAATTGAATAAAAACTATGTCTAAAGTCACGATTCGTATGAATGTCGTGAAAATATTAACATAATTACCGAACAACTATTAAAACTTTATTAAAGCTATGAATAAAAGTTGTAAACTATTGAAACATTTCATTCACAAAAAGTGAAATCAAATCAATTTTGATTCACTGATACAACTTTTGCCACAACTCATGAATATTCAAATCAAAACAGGAATATGAAAGAAGAAAACAATGAAAAATAATATCTTGCCGAAACCCAGGTTCAATTTTCAATGAAAGCTTTCAATTTATTGCTAAACATTTGATTCTTGATATTTTTGTTCATTTCAAATGCTATAAAATATAGATCCGCAACCTTCAGCCATCCAGCTTACATCCAGCTTAATTTAAGGAGCTCATTGTGTCTAGGATTCTTTCTTGAAAAATTTTACGAAAGGGGAAGAACTCTGACCATTTCTGCCCGGGAAATTTTTAGATATTCTTGTAGAGGACGACAAGTACTACATTTCATGCCATTGGGCGAAAACCTGAAGTGTGTAGTTTAGCCGCTAGGGGGCTTGAAAAAGAATGAATTAAATTCAACATTTCAACAAATGATACATGTTTTCTGACTGATTCAGACATTCTGAATAGATTAATGAAAGTTAAAATGTCACATCTTGATTGGTTTGCAAGATAAGATCTTTTTTTGAAAAATTCAAAATTCAAATTCAATTTTTAGACGTAATTTGTGTTTTTTCACGTAATTGATGAATAAAACTGACATTTATTTTCGATGATGTATAAGAATAAGCAAAAATATAAAAAGATATTGAAATTTTTTTTATCCAAGAATTTTTTCAGGTATTTTATATTTCAACTTATTCTGAGGCTATATCAAAAATAAATGTCAGTTTGATTCATCATTTACGTGAAAAAACACAAATTACGTATAAAAATTGAATTTGAAATTTAAATTTTTCAAAAAAAGATCTTAATTGCAAACTAATCAAGATATGACATTTCAACCTTCATTAATCGATTTAGCATGTGCAATTCAGTCAGAAAACATGTATCATTTGTCGAAAAGTTGAAATCAAATTTTTTTACTTTGAAGCCCTCTAGCGGCTAAAGTATTCACGACAGGATTTTTCCACAATGTTATGAAATGTTCAACTCATTGTTCTCTATAAGTATATCTAAAAATCTTTTTGGGGCAAGGGGGCAGCTTTCCCATAGGGTGTGAACATTGTTCTTCGTTAAAATCAATTAAAAATAACAAATTTTGCGAAAAAAATGTAACGATTTTTCGTTAACGTTATTAGTGAATAAATTAGCAAAACACAAGTTTACCTAAACCATATTTATTTTCAATTATTTTTATGGGAAACTTTGAAAAATTTTGCTGAGCACCTTAAATCTGAAAAAGGTTGCGGATCTATACACTAGATAATACATAATGTCAAGTTTACAGTTCATGTAGCTCCTTTCGTTTATTGAAAAC
>JAQGAR010000961.1:0-11207 GCA_034697865.1 Oribatida sp.
ATATTTCCAATAATCGTTACCATGTTAATCCTAATATCTAACAAATCAAATTGAATATTTGTGCACCCGTTTTGCAATTTATGATAAAAATGTTTAAACGGAAGTTAACCTTAAATGATTGAAAGAACGGTATGTTTTATGCTTTACTTGAAAATTGTGGAGATGTTGTAATAAGTAATGTTTCTCATTAGAAATACTTGGAAACAGATGTATAAGTTTATGAATTGGCAGAACCAACATATCATCAAATAAAAAAGTTTATTAATGTTTAGGGTTGGCTCGTTTTTTCAAACATCGTGTTTTATTCAGTATCATTCAGTGAATAACACAAAGTTCCTTTTGAGAAAAACTATGAAGATATAAACATCACTATAAAATTATTATAAAATCGCGATTTTAACTAATTTTTAAAAAATCAACCAATAATTTAGAATTAAACAAGGTGAAAAATACTAATTGATTCTAAACAAAATTGCGAATAATAATTATTGATAGTTTATACTTTGAAAACATACTTATAAACAGGGGTTACTTTTCTACTTCCACGATTTGGGAGACATTTGGGGAACTTAACCTGGCTACACGAAGATGAAAACGACACCTCCTAATGTATAACATGCTCTTTAAGATGGCATAAAATTGTTTTATAAACAAGATATTCTAAATCCAATATTTCCTAGGAAATAATACATATCCAAAAGTAAAAACATATTTTTCCAACTCTAATAATGTGATTCATTTGGTTTCCGGTCTATGCATTGATAACATATTTTCAATTTTCAATATTTCTTATAAATTAGTTTTATCTGAAAAATATTTTTTGATTTTCGAGAAAATTCAGTTCAAATAAACCATGAAATTACTAACAAAAAAATATTTAGAGTTTAAAAGTGGTTCTTAAAGGGACTTTAGAAGAGACAGTTGGTATCTGTGGAGTGTGTCCTCCAATTGAAGTTTATGCTTCACTGTAAGTTTGTCCTATACTGGAGTCATTCCAACTGTCACACCGACATACGAATCACTAACCCTAACACATATTCAACAAAAACAACGATACTGAGAAAAAGGTAGAGGGGGAATAAGCTTAGCTTCATTTTCTAAATTATATATAAATAATGCATGTTTAAATATTGGAGATTTGCTAAAACATTAGACTAGGTTTACATTTACTAGGTTTAATCTTAAATGATAGACTTTAATGCATTGACTTGGCAAACTATGTTTATAAACTTAGTGAGGTTTAAATTAATGGGGAAAAAGTAATGGTTACTTTGAATAAGTGTCGGCACCAATGCGTTTGCGTACGGTTTTTGAGTGAAAGGGCGTTGTTTTGAGCTCTGTTTGAGACTAAGAGTGCAGTGCTATGACTGTTGTGATGACTCCAACGAATGCAATCACTGTTTGTTTGTCGCTTTGATTCACTGATTCATCAATTTTTAAATACATTCATAATCTTCATATCAGTTGATATTTTAAGCTATTGTCCATAAGTGTGGTTATGTCTGAATTGGATCCACTAAAAGAATCGAACTAAATATTGGCAATGATTTTATGACAAACAGTGATTGGGTTTGAGTGAGTGAATGTATGGTATTTGCCCTCATATTGTCTCTCATACTGTCTCTCATATTGTCATCAATGCATCGGAAGTGCAATCAATCGCTTAATTATTTTGATTGAAAGACAATTAGATAAAATTTATGAAAATGAAGACTTTTTGGACATTTGTTTTGATATTATTTGTGTTTGTGTTAAATGAGAGTTACGCTAATAATGTCCACAATTCCCACAAATCTATGCAAAAACGTTCGGTTCGGCCGACCAAAAGCTATGAGTTTAAGGAGTCGGACGGTTCTGTTCAGGGAATGACTGTCTTTCAATTGGATCGAAAGGTCAGCGAAGAAACTTACAAAATAGAAACTCCCAACCGATGGATAACCGTTGACTCTACCGGTGCCGTCAAAGTCAAAGAAGTCTGGGATTACGAACAACTCGGAAAGGAAAAGACAATTGATTTTTGGGTATATGCTTCAGGACCTCATCTTAACGGTTAGTCTTTAACTAATTCTTTGCAATTGTTTTAATGTAAATCTATTGCAGATTTGGAGCGCCAGAGGATTATTGTCCACTTGAAAGACGTTAACGACGAAAACCCATATTTTATAAACAGACCGCTTCCAATGCAGGCAGTCGTCCAATTGAATGCACCGCCCGGAACACCGGTTTTCAAACTGCAAGCCCGTGACCCGGACACTGACCATAATATTCATTACTTTCTGGTCAGAGACAGAAGTGAGTTATTATTTTTTCTAAATTTGCGAATCAATTTCTAAACGTTTTATTTGTTTGAAAGCCGGCGGAAGGTTTGAAGTCGACGAACGAAGCGGTGAAGTCAGGACCAGAGGTTCCGATCCTTTTATGCTCGACAAGGAATATGTCCTTTATGTCAAAGCCGAAGATCATAACGGACCCACAGGAGACCGACAATTCCAGTCAACGAAAGAGGAGCGCCTTTCAATAATGGGTGGCAAACGTCCGCCACAGTTCTATATGCCTCGATATGAGGCCACTATACCTGAGAATCAGAGGAAAGATTCAGATATAATCGAAGTAAAGGCCAAATCGTTTGCTGACAGAGATATCAGATACACACTTAGAGCTCAAGGAAAAGGTGCGGGTACCTTCAATATTGGTCCCACAACTGGTGTCGTAAAGTTAGCTAAAGAACTCGATTACGAAGAATTACGACAACCAAAAACCTATTCTTTAATTGTGACCGCAACTGAGGACTCGGGAGGATTTTCGACTTCCGTTGAATTAACGATTAAAGTCACTGATGTCAATGATAACGCTCCTCGGTTTGAATTACCAGACTACCAAGCACACAATATCGATGAAGACATAGCAATCGGCACATCCATACTTCAAGTCTCTGCCAGTGATTTGGATACCGGAAAGAACTCAGAAATTGTCTATTCTTTGGGTCGCGAAGAGTTCACTATCGATGATAAGGGAATTATTTATTCGAATAAAAGACTGGACGCAGACATAAACAATACTTATGTCCTCACCGTTAAGGCAACAGATAAGGGCGACCCTCCGATGACAGGAACCGCAACAGTTCGTGTCTATACTGAGAATAAAAACGACGAAACTCCTAAATTTAGTCAAGACGTATACACTCCAAATGTGGACGAAAACGCCGGACCAAACACTTTAGTGACAACAGTTGTGGCCAGTGATAAAGACGGCGATAATATTCATTTCGGTTTTGTTGGCGGCGGAACCACTTCTGGAATGTTTACAATTGAAGAGAGAACCGGTGTTATTCGACTTATTCCCGGAGAGATAGAATTGGATAAAGACAAATATGAACTAAATGTAACCGCCAGAGACGACGGTTCCTGTTGTAAGAATGGTGGGCTCACAACACATACCAGTACTGCATTAGTTGTGGTCTTCATCACCGATGTTAACGATAACAAACCTATTTTCGAAGAATGTGGTATATATGCTCCTCAAGTGGAAGAAGGAGCTCCCAGTGGAACGCCTGTTGTTACCGTCAAAGCAACTGATCAGGATAAGGGTCATAACGGACAGGTCAGATATTCGATTGTCCAACAGCCCAACCAAAAGGGCACTAAATTTCTTGTGGACGAAGTGACCGGAGAAATAAAAACCAACAAAGTGTTCGATAGGGAGGGCGACGACGGAAGGTTTGTCAGCGTTACAGTCAAAGCTGTTGATAGGGGTTCTCCTCCACTCGAAGGCGTCTGTTCCTTCAAAGTAGAAATCACTGACATCAACGACAATCCGCCACTTTTTGACCGACAAGAATACAAAGAAAATGTAAAACAAGACACTCCTATCGGTACTAATATTCTTCGAGTGTCTGCATCTGATGAGGACGCAGACAACAACGGTGCCATCACATACAACTTAACTGCTCCCAATGAGCGCTCAGATATTGAATACTTTGCCATAAACCCAGAGTCGGGTTGGATTATGCTTAAGAGGCCACTGGACAGAGATCAGTATCATTTAAAAGCTATCGCAACTGACAATGGATTTCCTCAGCACAAAGCATCCGTTGAAATAGTGATTGATGTAGTGGACAGAGCTAATAACCCTCCCATCTGGGATCAACCAGTTTATGGTCCGATATCTATTCGAGAGAATATGGACGTCGGCCGTAAAGTAATTTCAATCAAAGCTCGTTCTGGTATTCCGGACAATCCCACGGTCTTTTACGCTTTAATGAGGGGCGGAACCGAGCAAACAAACAAAAGGGACAGTTTTTATTTGAGTCAAAGAGTTGAGAATGAAATAACGTGGGCAGACATATTCGTCAATTACCCCCTGGACTACGAGAAGATCCAACAGTACAACCTTACTGTCAGAGTTGAGAATAACGGCGTTCAACAGTTAGCTTCAGAGGCAACAGTTTATATTGTTTTAGAAGACGTCAACGACGAGATCCCTCTCTTTATTGAAAGAGAACAGGAAACGGTTCTTGAGGGAATGCCACCCGGAACCAAAGTTACTCAGGTTCAAGCAATCGATAGGGACGGCACTTATCCAAACAACAAAGTCTATTATGGCATCGAATCCAAAGACGGAAGCGATAAGTTCTTCTCAATAGATCGCGAAACCGGAGAAATATATACCAAAAGTGAGTTCGACAGAGAGGAAAAGCAGGCCTATGCTATTCTGGTCCGCGCAGAAGACGGCGCTCCATCCGACAGACCAAATATGAAACCAAAAGAACCAAATTCTGTGACTAAATATATTCGAATTGGTATCGGAGATAAGAACGACAATCCGCCGTATTTTGATCAACAATTATATGAGGCGGAAGTCAATGAAGATGAAGACATTCAACACACAGTCATTACTGTAACCGCCAAAGACAAGGATGAATGTAAGTCTTCGTTTAATCAATTACTATGGGATCTAATTGTTGACCGCAATTATTAGCCTCCAAAATACGTTATGAAATAACCCGCGGTAACCAGGGTGGTGCATTTGCTGTTAAAAATGAGACGGGAGCCATCTATGTTGCCGGACCCCTGGACTATGAAACCAGAAAAGAGGTATTAATTGAAAATTGAGTTTTGATTTGAGTTCGTATCGATTTTGTTGAGTTTGGGTTTTGAAAAGTGTGTAAACCGTAAGAAAAAGAGTATCAAATGATTTATTTCAGTATAAACTTCGTTTGGTCGCATCCGACAACTTGAATGAAAACTACACCACTGTTATTATACACATCAAAGACGTTAACGACAACCCACCGACCTTTGATAGACCCACTTATGAGACTCAAATAACAGAAGAAGACGACAGACAAGTTCCCAAACGAATACTTCAGGTCATTGCAATTCATGAGTTTTGTGGTCATGTTTTGTGTTTTGCACTCAAACAGAATCGAATGAAATTTTATTTATTTATTGAATTTATGCACGAATTTTATTGCATGAAATTTTCAGTTTTTTTTTGTTTTTTTTTGTGCTCCCGATTGGTGTGCACTTCTAGTATGAGCTAACTCTGGTCGCATCCGATACTTTGCGTGAAAATCACACAAAAGTTAGAATCCGTGTGAAAGACATAAATGATTTGCCCCCAAAGTTTAACCAAAGCTCATATGAGACAACTATTTTAGAAGAAGACTCAGTTGGTCTCCCGAAAGTAATGTTGCAGGTATTGTCCCAAAAATCGTATTAAACTCTGCCTAAATGGCAGTCACAGTCATTATTTCTTTTTTATTCCGCTTTTGTCTCACTTTTGTATTGAACATTATTTCACTTATTTTTGAAATTGATTTTCACTTCATTCATCTGTTGAATGCTTTCTCTTTTATCGAAACCAAATTATTGACAAATGATCTCATAATTAGGTGACCGCAACGGATGGCGACAAAGATCGTCCGCAACAAATAGTTTACTTCCTTACAGGTCAGGGCATTGAAGACGACGACCCGGGAAACAGTAAATTCGCAATCAATACAACGACTGGAGAAATATATGTATTACGTCCTTTGGATCGTGATTTGCCAACCGGTCGCTCCCAATGGAGGTTCACAGTCTTTGCAGAAGATGAGGGCGGAAATGGATTAGTTGGTTACGCAGATGTTTTGGTAAATCTAAAAGACATCAACGATAACGCGCCGTTCTTTCCATACTCTATATATACCGGAAATGTCACCGAAAACGGTACGGCGGGTATGACTGTAATGACTATGACGGCCACGGATTACGATGACCCGAGTGAAGGACTTCACGCAAAACTTAAGTATTCCATCGAACAAAATCAGGTCAACGAAAACGGAGAACTCATATTTACGATCGACGAGGAAACGGGTGTCATATCTACGGCTGTCTGCTGTTTGGATCGGGAAACTAATCCCGAATATACCATAAAAGTGGTGGCAATGGATGGCGGAGGTCTCAAAGGCACGGGTACAGCAACCATCAAAATCAAAGATATTAATGATATGCCCCCGGAGTTCACTAAAAAAGACTGGTTCGTCGAAGTCGATGAAACTGAAGGCGACGGTTTGCCAGAAGTTCCCATTTTAGTGGTGTCTGTCAACGACGGAGATTTACTCGAAACCAATCGATTTAGTTATAAAGTTATTGACAACACATTCGGTTCTGACAAGTTCACCATGGTTACCAATTCAGACGGTACCGGTTCACTCAAAGTGGCCAAACCTCTCGATTATGAAGACTTACAACAAAGATTTGGTTTCAATATAACCATATCTGTGAGCGACAACGGCGGAGAATCGATGGATAACTATCACGTGGACTACGCAAAAGTCAATGTCAGGTATGGAACAGTAGTTTATTTAGTTTTTTTTTATAGAATATTATAGAATTGAGTTTTTATATAAATTTCTTTAAAATAAAGATTGCGAGACATTAATGACAACAAACCTGAGTTCGAAAAACCAAACATTGAGGTAACTGTTCTCGAAGATTCTAAAGAAGGAACGAGTTTAGCCACATTCCTGGCCACGGATGCGGATCAGGGCGGCAAATCTCGAGTCAGTTATCAAATCGACAGATCTTCAGATAAGCGCCGTCAGTTCAGTATTGACCAAAACGGTGTCGTAAAGATTCAACGAATGCTCGATCGAGAAGAGACACCTCGTCATCAGGTCAAGATATTAGCCGTTGACGATGGGGTTCCTCCACGAACTGCAACCGCAACTCTAACTGTAGTGGTCGGCGATATCAATGATAATGCGCCTCGATTTTTGAAGGACTACCGGCCCATCATAACTGAACACACCTCTCCCGGAAAAGTTGAAGAAATTCTAGCCACCGATGACGACGACAGATCTAAAGGTAATGGTCCGCCCTTCACCTTTAGAATGGATCCAAATGCGCCCGACCTCATCAGGAAGTTTTTCGATGTTCAACACGACCCGAAAGGTGCGAATGGGGACGGAATGGCCATCGTTCAGTCGAAAGAGAAGTTCGATAGAGAAACACAAAAAGAATATTTGGTTCCCATTATAATCAAAGATAGCGGATATCCATCGATGACCGGAACGAGTACTTTGACTGTCATTATCGGTGACATAAATGATAATCGTATGCATCCCGGAAGCAAAACAATATTTGTGTATAACTACAAGGGTCAATCACCTCCCACTCAAATTGGTAGAGTTCATGTCGAAGACTTGGATGACTGGGATTTGCCCGACAAAACATTCTTCTGGGAGGGAAATTCTCCGCACCCGCTCTTTGACTTAAATTCTGACGACGGAATGATTACAATGAAAAACGTTACGAACGGAGAGTTTCTCTTAAAATTCAATGTTTATGACCGCAAACATACACAAGAAGTTCCCGCAAATGTGACGGTTGTCGTACGAGAAATACCCGAAGAAGCGATTTACAACTCGGGATCTATTCGTATATCAGGTATAACCGCAGAGGAGTTCATTCGTGTTTGGCACTATCAGGAACAACGACAGACCACTTCGCTCTATGATCGCCTTAAAGACGTATTGGCGCGGGTTCTCAAAGTCGATAAAAACAATTTAGATGTCTTCAGTGTCATCACTAAACAAGAAAGACCTCCCATTACTGATATCAGATTTGCAGCTCATGGCTCCCCATATATGAAATCAATCTTTTTGGACGGAGCGGTCAGTTTGAATCGAAGAGTTATTGAACACGAAGTGGGGCTTAACATAACATTAGTGGGAATCGACGAATGTCTCTTCGAGAACGTCCATTGCGAGAGCAGTTGCACTAATGTTCTGGAAATAAATCCGCAGCCAATTGTGGTAAACGCCAACCGAACATCTTTTGTTGGAGTAAACGCCTGGGTTCGTCCAAAATGCACCTGCGGCGCCAGAGACTTCACCGAAGTAGAGAGTTGTCGTAAAATGCCGCCCCCATGTCACAATGGTGGCCGTTGTACTGATTCCTCTGTTGGAGTTCTCTGCAAATGCCCCGAAGGCTATTCTGGCCCTCAGTGTCAAATGCCTGTTCGTTCTTTCAATGGAGACGGTTGGGCCTGGTTTTCACCTCTCCAACAGTGTCAGGACTCACATCTCAGTCTAGAATTTATGACCCGAACCCCAAATGGTTTAATCTTTTATAACGGGCCAATAGTAGAGCCAGTAGTGGGCGCCCGATTCGTCAAAGATTTCATTTCTCTCGAACTTTTTAGAGGAAAACTCAGATTTTTAATAGACTTCGGTTCGGGAACGGCTGAGCTCACAATCAATCCTTCGGGTGATTTACACGACGGAGAGTGGCATCGAATCGATATATTCTGGACTAAAGAAATGGCGCGACTCATGATTGACAACTGCGTCGGAAATCTTATGGATGAGACGGATCCGCCCAAAATTGATAGGGCCCGCTGTGAGAACGTCACCCGAATTGTAGGCTTCAATGAGTACTTGAATGTGAACTCTCCTCTTCAAATCGGGGGTATTTTGCACAAACATGTGGACAACACATACGATTGGCACTATTTACCAACAAAACAGGGTTTCACCGGTTGTATCAAAAATTTTATACATAATTCAGTTATGTATGACTTGGGTTCTCCCGGAAGCTATGAACGAAGTGAAACCGGATGTCCACCGTCTGAAGACCAGTGCAACGCCAACTCAATCACCAAAAGATGTCTTCATGGTCAATGTGTGGGAACCTATTCGTCTGCGCGGTGTGTGTGTGATTCTGGGTGGTGGGGCGCCCGCTGTGACAAAGAAACTCAGTCAAAGATGTTCCAACAAAGCAGTTATATAAAATACGCCCTTTCATTCGAACCCCACCCTTATGAGACTGATCTGCAGCTGATGTTCAGAACTCGTCAAAAGCACGGGGAACTATTCAGAGTGGCCTCAAAACACGGCCGCGAATATTGTGTTCTCGAAATAAAAGACAAGAAATTGAGATTCAGATTCAATTTGAATAGTTTTCGCTCATCTGATGAAAGGGAGCTTTTGCTGCCCCACGTTTTTGTTAGTGACGGTCAATGGCATACCGTTCAGGTCCAACGTTTCGGCAGCACTGCCTCCATATCATTAGATGGCGGCGGTGGTCGAAGATTCAATGAAATAATAGATTACGAGGGCTTACATCAATTGTTGCCCGTCGAGAAACAAAATGTAATCGCCGGCGGAGACGTCCAATACGTTGGACCCGGAGTTACAGTTGTTGACAATGACTTTCAAGACGGTATGCTTTGCATGTAATTGAATTTTAATCAATTAATTTTGTTTTGACGTAAAGGGTGTATGAATGACATACGACTCGATCAAAAATTTCTTCCGATGGAAAACGGGTCAGAAAATGCAGCGGTCGTCGAGTGGAGGAATCTAATCAATGGCTGTCCTTCTAATAATCCCTGCGATGGTATTCATTGTAATTCTCCATTCGATTGCGTAGACCTATGGATGTTACACGAGTGCAGGTCAGTCATTCACTCATTACTTATTTAGGATTAGAGACCAACTGATTGCATGAATTTGGGCTCTGCTTTGATTGCATGAAAACTGCTTTTCCTTTGGTTTTTGGCTCACTATCTGTCCCTAACTTGACTAACATAGATGTCCGGCCGGTTTTGTCAATACTGTCGACGGCAAGAACTGTACGGATCTAAATGAATGCGAGTCATTAAACCCCTGTTTAAACGGTGGCACCTGTGTCAATCTGGACAAGGGAAGGGGCGCTCACTGTGTCTGTCCTGTAAACTATGCGGGAGAATATTGTAACGCTCAAAAGGTTGGAAAAGAACTACAATTAAGTAACGCCGCTCTTATGATGATTATTATATGTTTGGTTAATATTATGAGTGAGTATTGACTACTAATCCCTTTCTTCTACTACTCTAATGAATCGAATGCATGAATACTTGAAATTTCGCTTAAAATTTGGGCTAAAAAAGGTTTAACGCAAATAAAAACTAATCAATCGGTTAAAAGGTTTGAGATTTAAGAGTAAATTGCAATCACTATTCAGTTGTCCGACGGGTCTCCAAATGACACCAAATAGACTCGGCTGTGAAGATAAGAATGAATGCGATTGGCATCCCTGTGGGAGGGGTGGCCGCTGCTATAATGTCGAGAGTGGAGGTGGCTATTGGTGTGATTGCCAGCTCGATGGCTTCAGATGTGATAACTGCTCCTGTGAAGATGGTCCTTACATTAAGCACTCGGGTCAGGTCGGGTTAGGTTCCGATGCACTCGCAGTCATTATTTTGTGTTTAGTATTTTACTTAAGTAAGACTTCGTTTTATTTTATTTTTGAACAAAACTTAAAATTCATTGCATTCGATATTCATTTGGAGTGAATTGAACTCAATTTTATTGAATATTTTAATGAATAATATGATTATAGTTTTGGTTCTCGTCATCGTTGCCTATACTCGAAGCCGAAGACCTCATCAAAAGTTTGGTAACGATGTCGACGATGACGTCAGAGAAAATATAATTAGTTATGACGACGAGGGCGGGGGAGAGGATGACATGAATGCATATGACATTACTCCTCTTCGTATTCCTATAGATCCTACCGGTGCTATCCTCGGAAAGGATAAGCCCGGAGTCATTAAAGATATGCGTCAAAGACAATGTATGTCTGATCTCTCAATATTCTAACAAATAATACAATAATTTTGTTATTCAATCAGATCCTATTGATCCGAACCGAGACGTCGGGGATCTAATTCGTGACAAT
>JAQGAR010000962.1:0-11185 GCA_034697865.1 Oribatida sp.
TCATTAAAATTTTGTTTAATTTATTCAAAAACTGGTTTTCAAATAAATGACTCGAAATTCAAAGACTTTTTGAATTATAGTCATCTTTTAATAAACATTTTTAATGAACTTAAACAATTTTTATAATAATCTAGTTTATTTTTACTTAATTATTCACATAATTTACCCTTATGACTTATAGTTTCCCATATTCTCATTATCCTAAACCCCATTAAACCCCATTATTCCCCAAATTTTCAAATGTTTTTCCAGTAATAAAAAGGGAAAACATATGAAAATCATATTATAATAAATAAAAATCAATTATCGAGAGCTACTCCTAACGCTTTCCACCCCACGTCCTAAAACTATCAGCCCGCTTACCGCCCCAATTTTTAAAGCTGTCTGACCTTTTTCCACCCCAAGTTCTGAAGCTGTCGGCCCTTTTCTTGCCGCCCCATATGACAAAGGACTTGCCGTTGTTTGACCGCTTTCCGGCCCAATTCTGGAACGTCTTGGCCATCCGTTTGCGACTATTTTCAGGCGGAACAGCTCTTACCCTGTGTGGATCAGCCCGTTTACCGCCGTTGGGATTAAACCCTTTGGGCACTTGAAAAATGTCCGGGTACATGGCTCTTTTGCCGCCCCACGGCTGGTATTGACTCCTCTTCTCATCCAAATCAATGTCTTCATCAACGCTAAGAAGTGACCTCTTCTTCAGACGTCTTCCGTACCAATAATCTATAGAATGTTTAGTTTCTGTATAAGTGTGAATTCAACTTGGTGACCTAATCAATCAGTTTTTTTCATCATTTATCAACTCCTAGCTAATATATCTGAATATTTATATAAGTTAAATATGTCTAGGTCTTTCTTATGACACAAATCAAAGTAAATTAGACATGATCATAAAATTAAAGTCACCTTTATTTTGTGACAATGGACAAATAATCTGGTTATAAACGAACACTCCTGTATAAACATCACCACTATACCAGCATATGATCTTAGTTTTTCCCAGTCGGAAATAGATCCGAACCTCCTCGCCTAGATTAATTACATAGTTTTAGTGTTTCAAAATACAAATATATTCGGGTGCTCTTAAATCTATGATTATATTCAGTATTATAGGGTTGAAGGATCATGGTCATATGTGACTTTAGTCAATGTGCTTGATGAAATTTTCTTTTAAACTTAATAGAAAAATACTTAGTTTAAAATGTACCTGGTAAACTTCTAATGAGGAGAGACCATAAAATGATTGAAAAGGACTCACCTCTAAAGTCATCGATAGGAATGGCGAACACATCATCGGTATCATCAATTTCTGGCTCAAGAGTTGTAGTCCTCTCCTTTAGCTGTAAGATATTGTCGGGTATTTTGCGCTCAACCCTATTGACTGAAGGCGACGCCGAACTCAGGAGAAATTCTGTGGCCAAACATATTGTGATTATGGAACTGATGTGAAGTGCGAACGAATTCATAACTTTCCTCAAACTGAATGACAAACTGTATATACAGTTGAGAACAAAACTAATTTCTGTCACAAATTCTTATCAATTGTTTAACATTTCGCGATATAAGTAAGGGAAGAGTCGAGGAAATGGCAATACTTGACTCCCGGTATGTTTATCTGCTTTCCACCGATGGGTTACTCTTATTAATGGCTTTTCTTGTCTTTATATGAGGACGAGTAGAGTGTCCGGTAGTCCTATTCTGTGGACTTTAATTCTTGACGTAAAGACAATATTAAATTGAATTTTATTTCTGTGGGTTTTTGTCTGACTCCCTGTCCTCTCTCTGATCATTCATTGGTCAGCCAGTTGAGCGTGTATAGGGCTGTGCCTACAACACCATAGATGATGCAAATCGTAATTTTGTGCTCATCCATATTCGGCGAATTAAGAGACCTTTCCCGGTATTGTCGATAAAATATCCCATGAGATCCATTTATATGAGATTATCTGCTATTCATTCTTCGAGATCTAATGGACTCTAAATAGAATTTGAGGCAAAAAAAATGAGATTAGACTATATTTAGAGGATTGTTAGCCAATAACTTTCCATTTATAAGCCACCAGCAATTCACCCTGTTTAAAATTCAAATTTTCCTATCAACTTTTTCGTTATGGTAATTATGACCAACTAAAAGTAATTGAAACATTTGAATCCTGTTAGAATCAGCGAGGTAAATTATATAATGAAAGAATATCAAAGATAAGTTACTCAGACATAGCCTCTACCCTGGCTATCATCGACAATAAACGAGGATAATTTTGGTGTACTTTTTGCCATAAGTTGATTTTGTTGCTCTCTCTCTCTCTCTCTCTCTCTCTCCCTCTCCTTCTCTCTCCAAATTCATTCGTTGTTTTCATTATTGTATTTGTATTTGAGATAAGGAATGCTTTTTACGACTTATCCCTTAATAGATATAATGGTTGTATTCGTGTCTCCAAAGATCGCATTAAATATAAGATATCTCTGAGACATGACTTTCATTGCATTCAATGATTTATATTTTGTTTAATGCATTGAATCCTTTGATAATTGCAAACATTTGAGTAAACAATAAAATGCTTTCAAAACATTAACTCAAATCCATCTTAATATGGGTAATCTTGGTAGATCCAATTGTCAACGAGCATCCACTAAATCATATTCTTTTGTTTCTGTGTGGGCACAGTCTGGAGTACAGACTCTGGACATCAAAATTAAAGTCAAGAATCAATAAGTTTTCTAAAATTAAAACTTTTATGAAAACTAAATGAAAGTCAAGGGATCAGAGGAGAGGCTATTTAGTCATTTGAAAGATGGATGGTTTGTCTAAGACCCACCCTTTGGTATGGCATGAGGTGCGGCACAACTGGTCGGACACTAAATATTCTAATTATTTAAATAAATTGAAATTAAATGAAAAAATTTGATGAAAAAAATGAATTTTTGTTTTTTAAACACAAATACATGTCGAGGGAGGGGAGGATTACCCAGGATATTTGATTTCATGTATCGGAATGCTCAAGCTCAACCTGAAAAGCTGTTTAATCGTTAAAAAGCATTCAATTGATCCAAAATTTGTCCAAAAATGGTCACAAATTAGTGATGTTTTGAGTGATTCAAAAACTTTTAATAACTTTTTTCTCAATTAATCAAAAGTTATAAACAAATGACGAAAAATAAGAGGAATTTCAATAAAAATAATAGTATTTGTTTGGGAAGTGTTGGGGAAAGCCATCACTTTTTGCCCAACGCTTTGTTAGTTAACGTCTGTTTGGCTTTGAGTTCGGCCTCTTTGGCTTTGATCTCTTCAGCGCGACGTTTGGCCGCCTCTTCCCTCTGCTGTTTGATGATAGCGAGTCGGGCCAAGTCGGCCCTGGCCTGGTCGGTCTTGCCCTGGGCGTGGAGCCGCTGGTAGTTCTCCCTGGCCTTCTGCTTCTCGATCTCTTCCCTCTCTCTGCGCGACAACTGTTTGGTGTCATCGGTCGCGGCCTCTGCACCACCACTCGAAGAGCCGGCGCCGTCTGCAAAGGGGACAGTAGTGTTAGACAACAGTAGTGTTAGACAACAGACCAGAATAAGAGGAAAGCATACCGAGGGTCAGATTCTTATTTGGTTTCTTTTGGATGCGGTTCGGGTTCTCGATCTGTATGAGTCCGGACACGCCTTTCTTTTTGTTTGCGTCGTCGTCCGAGTCCTCAAACTGGTCGGAACCGCTGCCTTCCTCCGAGTCCTCGTCGTCATCGCGTTTCGGTTTCCAGCCGTCCTTCTGCTGCTCTTTGAGCTCTTCCGGTGACGTGAAGTGCCGCCGTTGGCCTTTGTGTCCGCGACCTCTGCCTACCGGTGCGGACAAAACGGGTTAAAACATATGGTTTGCGTATTTAATTGCTTTTTAATTAATTAAACAGCGATTAAGTCATACCTCTCGCCATGTTTTCAATGCTTTGTATGTGTTTTTGTTGTGTTTATAGCAAAGGTCTGTCCACTCGGCTTAAAAGGTGTGCGCAGGCGCTCACACATACACTCACACTAGGGCAGCATCTGGTGTCCAAGTTTATCAGCTCAGCCCAAGTTGATTACTTTTTTTAAAACCTGGATTTATTAATTTGAGTTTGGTATTCTCATTTTTTCAATTTTTATAGTTTGCTCAAGGTTAATTGATTGATTAATTAACTTGATTATTCCTCTAAGCTTGAAATTTTTTTCAACAAGAGTCAATTAATTATTGTAATGGTTATGTTCTGGTATACAATTAGCAGACCTAGTTCAAAATGAAAGCAAGTTTTAGCGCTATATTTAAATATTTTAATTAAAATCTTATAAAAAAAACTTACTAGATATCATAAAAACAACCTTGGTACTTCTTGAATTACCTTTTCTCGAACTTGAAAAATGGGATATCAAGCAAATTTCATAATATTTGATCGAATTAATTCAGATTAAATATAATTGCTAAGAATCTATTGGACATTCTTATGCTAGTTACTAGTTGATAGTATCAAGGTTACCAAGCTCAGCGATTTCAGGGTGATCCTGGGGTAATTTTTAAAACGAAAAATCATTTAAAAATGGCGAAAAATCCGAGAAAACCACGAATAAACACAAAACCTCAGAGGAAGAGGGGTATTTTGTAACATCTGCTTGGTAACCCCTTGGTAACCCCTTGGTAACCCCTTGGTAACCCCTTGGTAACCCCTTGGTAACCCCTGCTAGTATTAATGTTAAACTGCAAGGAATTTTAATAATGCGATGTTAAGCTAAAACATGAAAAGCAAGCTCATTCCAGGTAATAGAAGAAGTTCATTGCATTTAATATTAAATATTTTTGATGTGAGGAAATATTTAAGAATGAACATGCAACAGTAAGAATGCACTAGTAAATTATCAATTTCTTGTGAATCTCCTAATAATTGCCCGAAAATTCTTCGTTGTCTCACAAATACTATAAAACGATTGACAAATCTCTACTTTGACTGAAACTTCTCTGGTAAATAAACTTGCTTACTTACTTCTCACCTTTGATATCGATATTAAACTTGTTTATATAACAAGCTTGTTTTTATTTATATATTGTTGTTTTATATCACTTAAAGTGACAGTGTTATATCATTTTATTTCACGAGCTCATCTATTTTCACCAGGATTCTCTAATCTTGAAATTGTTTTTATAATGGGTAAGTTAGACCACGCTAATGTTTGTCTTGTATACTTAATTTATTATTTGCTTTCTCAATTGATTCTAAATTTGTTAGATTATTTTGCTATTTTATCCAAGTTAGTTTAAATTTTTCATTGAATTTAGAATAAATTGACCAAGTTCTCGGTTGTATACTAAGGTACTTTATATTATTTAGAAACAGACAATACAGAGCTGTTGAATGGTCTTCTGGTGGTATTGATCTTCTTCTTTTTCATGGTCATTTTACTCTTAATTTGGGCTGTGCTTATCTGGCTCAAACCCGCAGTGTGTAAAAAGTGTACAGATGATCAAAGCGCTCAAATGGAACAGTTTGGCATCGAAATGGAGCCTGCTGATTATTTTGTTTATTGATCAATGTCTATTGATTTTTAAAATATTCATTAAGAAAATATCATGATCAAACAATAATTACAAGTTATATTTATTGTTTAAATTAGAATCTAGAACGAATTTAATAAAATATAATTTCTAACATACAAGGTTGTAAAATAGACTTATCTTGCTATCTTTATAAAACTAATTAGATAAAATGTAAAATGAAAACCCCTTTCTTAACCCAGAACTTGGGAGACAGGGCGGAGTAATTCCCCGAGCCTTTTTCCCATGCCAGCTAAATCGCCTAGGTCCTCTTTGCACAATCCACCAGCAGGGATGATAAGAACAGAGTTGAGCATGTTTAATACATGTCTCAAAGTCACTGTTACAGATTCCAGGACGCGTATGGTTTGCATATTCACAGCAGCGTCCCCTCCAATTTGAGAACAGTCACAATCGTCAGGGACCAAAGGGTCATTTTTCTCCACATGCTCATTTAGATCCACAGGCACATTTTGTTCAAAAGCATCATTTTGGTCCACAGGGCCATTTTGATCAACAGGCTCATTTTGTTCCAAAGAATCATTTTGGTCCACAGGCTCAGTTTGGTCCAAAGGGGGTGGGCTGTCATTTTTGCTCTTGGCAGTGGCCCTCTTTTTATTATTGGTAGAATTTTTCAAAGCCTTGATCTGTTCGGTCAGCTGCTCCAACAGACCGTTGACCATATTTAGGGGGGCACGAATGTAACAGAAAGTAGATAGTGGTGTGTCCTTCATGTTCATGTTCTCTCCAAAGTTACCCAGGTTGGTCACCATGGGCGACAGAACCGAACCCAAAAGTCCTGGGCCGTTCCACAAAGGCCCTTTGGGAGTGGAGCCGCCTGGACCATTGGGGAACGTACCTGGGGTAGTTTTCCTGGACCGTGGAACAGCTGTAGGTCTCTTTGCCCGTTTAATACCCTTAGTTGTCTTCGCCGGTGGAACAGCCGGAGCCGCAGCCACTGGAACAATCGGAGCCGCAGCCACTGGAACAATAACTTCTGGGGCTTTTAACAGCAACTCTGGGAATAACCTTTCGCACTCGGCTCTATTCACCTGGTAATTCAACGGTAAACTAAGTAAGTTACCCGGTCTTGCTACAGAGAAGGGGTCATTCTTCAAAAAGTTGTTTAACTTGAGCAATCTTTCATCTATGTTATTCACAATAGATTGGCCGACCGAAGCCTTAGCCTCGGCCGTAGCTTGACTCCAAACAAATATTATCTTGTACGATAAGCAAGAAATATTCAATAAAATATATAGTAACAGGTTCATTTTTTTTAATTTGGTTGCTCTGCACAAGTATAAACTATGTTTTTGACCAGGCTAATTGGTTTCCATTGATGAAAACAAAACCCTTATGTGTTTGTATTTCAATTAACAACTTTTTGGGCAGCCAAGGTGACCAAGGAGCAAATTAATAATAGCAAACGCGCTTGGGCAATTTTAAATTTATTAAAGAAAATTTAGTTTATAAAGATTTTCATCAAGAACTTACATTGGGAAATTTAATGAGACAGGAAATTTAAATGATTAGATTTATGCTAATTTCATTATACCTTGGTCATTTACCTCCGTTACTTGATATTCAGTCAGTCAAATTGACAGACCTTCATTCATAACTACCAGTGCTTTTAAACATGTTTAATTATATTAAATTAAAATTAGTGAATAAAAAGTGCATGTTCAAAAGAATTTGTTATCAATTTATTCAAATGAAATTTACATAGGTAATTTACAAAATTTAAATTTATCTAGAAGTTATCAACTTCGAACAAAGTTCTGTATCGAGAATAATCGCCACCAGGTTAATGTTTGATCAAGAATCTATTTACAGGAATTAAATGATCAGGGTTGAAAATGTCAACATTTGTCACGATTTGATATTTACAGCAAATTTAGGAAAAAATAAAATTCAAAACTATATCTAATAATATGCAGTGGAAAGGAACTAGGTTATTAATTGTATTATGCAATATTTTCAAGGTTATTTACAAATTGAACCAGGTGATCAAACGTTTCTCATTTATATCCTGGTCAGTCCAAATAGTTCTTATGTATTTTGGGACAGTGGGAATTACATTGAGGCCAATTGCAGTCGTCGACGAGCCAGTGGTGACACTGATCCCTGTGCGCGACCCACCGGTGTCTTTCATGCTGGTCTCTGTTGCCGGTCTTGTGCTGACCGCTCAGTTGGCTATTACTGGCTTTGCTGTTGTTATCGCCGATGATTTGTTCCCTTTTTGTCTTATGGCGTCTACGCATGTGTTTCCTCCTCTTCTTCTTGTGCTGTTTTCGCCAATAATTGGGCGAATCATTGAGTACTGTGTCGTTAGTGCTGTGCCGATGGCTGACCGGGTGTTTGTTTGTCTCGAAAGTGTTTGTCTCCCAGCACCTGATCGCTTCGGGCAGTGATATCTTGTTAATGGTGATGGAACGCCAGTCGGGTTTAGTCAGCACTATGTGCGAGACACAACTGGGCGCAAACACTGCGGTCACGTTCTCGAGGGTCGACCGCAACTGTTGGCCCAATGTGTGTATGTATTTAAACTGTTGGTGCGATTGGGTGAGTGAGACGCCGTCCATATGCATCTGTGCCTCGTCGTAAAGCCACTGGAATATGAAGAGTGGGGCCCGGAGTGTCGGGTACAGTCTATAACCGAATATACACCTCCAGGGCTCCAATGGGTATTGAGCTGCACAGGCGTCGGGCACACGACTCGACCACATTCTGTTATAAGTTTGAAATTATAATTTTTTCTTAATAAATGATATTTAGAGAAAAACAAGCTAGTTAATCAGTATTACATTAATTATTCCAGTTTAAAAAAGGCTTTATTTTAATAAAGTCGCCTTCTTCTTGCTAATAACAACGCCTACTTTGTTAATAAAATAACTTCTTTGCTAAAAAAGAACACGATGCTGAAAAATAGGCAGGGTGGTGGAATTACATTAAACGGTGTTATGAAATATTGCATTCTTAAGAGAACTGAAAATAAAATAACTTGGCTATTTTAAGTAACACCTAAATAGTTAATCATTGCGTCTGGTTAACAAATAAACATGTTTAAATTAATAGAAACCCATATGAGCTCTAATTTTAACTTTAAGAAAATATTATGACTTTACAAAGACCTAGAATATTAATTTATTACTATAACAATCATTTATTGACATAAACTTGTTAAAAACAAGTCTGAATTATAACTGGTATAAAATTCTATAGATTATAGATATTATAGATTAATATAGTTTGAAATATAAAAAACCATAATTACTTGAATGCAGTTCTGATGGCATCCATTGGCGCACAGTTGATGGCGTCGACGCACGGCTTCTTGTAATTGCTGTTATAGTTCTGGTTGTCTAATATCCAGCCCGAGTCGGCTAACCCTCGGACGTCAGCCTTGGAGCCGGCGTTGACTAAGAGCTGCGCTATTCTGTCCAGATTGATCATGACGCCCGCGGCGCCCGCAGAGGAACCGGCCAGCAGGAGCAATTTAGCGTCGGAGAGTCCACGTGGCAGTAGTTCTGTTATGACCTGGGACACGATTCTTGAGCCCAGGAAGGATAGATCACCGGCTGCTGAGGCAGGACTGTCCCCCGACCAGATGTCTGACGAACAGTAGGGTATGTAGACGTGGTTGGCGTTCCACCAGTAAGGGTTCTCCTCGGCTGATGACGAGAGAATGCCGCCCACTATCAAGTTAAAATATTAAAACGTGTTAACATGGCACCAGCAAAAGGAACAGGCTAAATTATTGAGGCCTTCAATTAAGAACTTTCTAAAATTGGCCACAAATTTGTTGAACGTTGAAATTAGTGTCAAAAATGTAAAAAACACATTAATTTCTCGATTTATGTTTTGAGAGCAATGAATTTAAAATACAAATGCTTATAAATAATAGCTAGGTCAGTGCAGTAAGCCTGATTAATTATATTTTTATAAGAGGACATCAAAAGCCTCAATTTAGAATTTTCAAATAGGTGAGCAAGCAGATGCGACAGAAATATATTTGCTGCTTTATACTAGTGTAGTTAATTAATATACTAGTAGATTCTTTCTATAGGAAATGATCAAGCAAATTTTAAATGAGTCTTGCAACAACAGGAATAAACAAGAATATAAATAAACAAAGTATTTGAGTGCTGTTCACATATTTTTTTTTACTGATTTCGACCTTTAAATTCATGATTATTATAATCCAAATACCTGAAACGACCAAGATTAACCTTATTATTTAAAATTAGTTCTAAACTATAAAATTTGTTCCAGCTCCAATCACTGCAAAATAGGTAGTCTAAAGGCTAAAGTTACCTTAATAACGAATTAGCTCAATTAATCTAAGATTTGAGAATAATGAATGGGGCACAGCCCACCCCCTTGGCTATCATGACTTGGAGTGACAGATTGAGAGCAGCGGCTGAGCGTAAAAAGCAAAAACAAATATATTTTGAGCACTTCATACCAGTTTTGGCTTCTGGCCAATGAGCGGAAGTCATTAAACTTCGCATTTTGAGCCACCGCTGGTGACATGTGATGGCACTGAAGCAGTACCAGCCCCCTTCCAGAAAGACAATCCATCGCCGGGAGCCGAATGAGCGCCGTATATAATAGCCGGCAACAGTGCCGTCGTTGCAGGTGACAGAGCTATTCGAAAGCATTACTCTTCTCAAGTATGTGAAGGAGCTGTATGCACTGGCGCCACCACCACCGGAGGCGTAGGGACTGTAGGAGCTGTCACTTTGATGCGCTTTATTTTGATTGTCATCATTATTAGTGTCAGAGAAGCTACCAGTGCTTCGTTGTGGGTGCTTCTCATTACTGTGCTGATGGTGATCTCTGTTTGATGGGTTGTTGGCGGTGAGCAGTGAGGACAGCCTATGTTTGGAGCTCGAGTCTGGCCGTGTGGGCGACTCGATGGACAGTGATGCGGCCTGGTGCTGCACTAGCTGCAGCTGCGATGGACTGGCATTGCTCAAGAGCACATTTTGTTCATTTGCCAGCGCACTGGATGAGCTCGCACTGTCCACTAGCAGGTTAACGGGAGGGGAGTCTATGGCCGGTGCGATGGGCGCTGAACTCGAATTGGATGTATATTTGCCGCAAGTGGTCGATATCACAACACCCATCACTAATAACAGTATTAATGGCAGCACATCCATCATTGTGCTAGTTAGTGATGACGATGGTCCACTAGAAATATCACCGATGCTAATAGCACTGGTGTCAGCTGTTTGTTGGATTAGGTGCTGTTCTGCACTGGCAGTGGACAGCGTTAACTGTTTCGAAGCAATTGTTAATTGAGAGCAACTGTGAGGACACTATTGTCGAGAATAGCTGAACATCTGATGAAGCCTTTCCTCCAACCAAAGGCTTTCCCCTTTCAGTGCAATCAATCTGATGCCAATCTCCTGTAATTTCAACAAAAAATAACATATCAGAGGAACGTCATTAGCAACGGATCTATTATTTCTCATTATATTCAAGCAATTATCACAAAGAATAACGAGATATCAAATGATAGATGAATTCTAAAAACAATTATTTTCCTCCGGAGAACATTAACTTTATTTTCGTAGTTAAGAGATCACATAACTCTCTCTCTCTCTCTCTCTCTCTCTCTCTCTCTCTCTCTAACTCTCTCAACAGGTTTTT
>JAQGAR010000963.1:0-11178 GCA_034697865.1 Oribatida sp.
CTTATAATTCAAAAGTTATGAACAAAACTAAAAATTCAAATATATTTTATCAAGATGCTATTACTTTTTTATTTCCTCAGATATAACAATGATTGCTTGTTGTTCCTGTCTAACATATCTGATACTATCATGGAAAAGAATTTCATTAAAATCGCAAAAGTTTTTGGCAAAGCCAGACACCTCCTTTATCTTTTATAATCAGTAATTACTTATTTGAAATTTCAAATTAATATATTCATGTGATTCATTCAATGGATTTGCATAATGCAAATGTAATTTAAATTGTCCAGATCTCTAATTTATGATATTTTGGGCACTTTTCAAGTTTAAACTACTTAAAACCTGATATCATTCATAGGTTAACTCATTCTGACCTTCAATTCTTAAATTTACTATTAAATAAATTTAACAAACATTTAATTAATTATAAAATGATTGTTATTTACTATTATTAGTAATTCTTTGTTATAAGTTCTTGACTTATATTTTAATTAATTCATTGGCTCTATTGGCTCGAACCAAGTGTTAGTTTTGAGTGAGTGCTCATTATTTTCTGAAATTCGGACTGATTTACAATAATTTTGAGTCACATTAAGATTTGAAAATCCTTGAATTCAATTATTTTTATTATAAAAGATTTGTCTTTGTTCCTAAAAGTGTTCTATTCTTGAAGGGCAGATATTACTCATATAATTTGCAAAATGTTTGGAAAGTCCACAAAAGGTTTAGTTGTGCCAACACTTAATTTTATTTCCAGCATTTGAATCAAATGTTCGAATCCTTCAAATCTTAAGTGTTTTGATCCGAAATTTTAATAATTGTATAAAATTGAAGTCATGACAGGAATAGATTTATTGCCAAACATATTATAATATGATTTTATGCTTATTCTAAGAATCAACACATTATTTTGTTTAGTATTCGATTCCTGTAACTCTTCTTATTGTTTAAGAAATGTTTGATATTTAGTCATTAAAATGAAATTTATATCACATAAGTGAACGAATCACTGAGAAAATGATATTATCTTCACATTCAATGATGACATCAAAAATATATTTCGAAAAACAAATAATAATTTCGAAATAAATAATATTTTCACCGTTAGATTTAGTCTAAGGAATAAATACTTAGAAAGCCATCAAATTATCGAATCAATCAATTCTTTAAATATTTTTATATAGAAATTGCATTAAACATATTTTATCTAAAATTTCATTCTGTCTTATGTAAGACACGACTAATTTATTGAACTGTAAGCCATCAGTTCCTTGAATTTCAATTCGTGAATAGAAATCATGTTTAAAACTTGAGGCGATAGAAGACAATAGGATAGCATAAGCCTGGGATAGGATCACTCAATAGCTCTCATCTTTAAAAAAAACTTTACTTCAATTCATTGAATTGTTATTTTATTTACGCGTTTCGTCTCTCAATTTGCAATAAATTTACGGAAAATGAGAAAATTATTTCAAGATTTTAGGACAAAGATTAAAGTGACTTATTATAATAAAAAGTTTGTTTGATCAAACATCTTTTCTGTAAATTTAGCGGAAAGTGGGTTTAAACAGAATTGAGGACAATTTCAACAAATTAAACCGAAATAAACGGATTGAGCTGCGAATTAGCACTGAAATCATTCATCATTTTCTCTTTTCTATATTTTCACTGAAATTGTGGCAAAATTTTGAAAAATTGTCTCTTATATACCTTGAGTAACCGAGCTTGGAGATTCCTGATTTTATATGAATAAGGAAAATTTGTTCATAATTATTGACTTAAACGCGCGATTGGTTTCATTTGAGATCGCATTCGAAAAACACATTCAATGCCATCGAAAATGTTGGGGAAAATCGATAATTTCTTTTTTATTCTCACAGATTAATATTAAAGTAATTTAATGGAAAAGTTAATGAAAAATTTCTTTGAGTGATATATGAATTGAAGACTAAAATTGCAAAATACGATCTTATCTATTATGTGTGAATCAGCAGGCAATTGCAGGTATAAGCAATGGATTCGATTAAACAAAATAAACTAATTAAGAAATAATCTTGATAGTTGTGTTTGGTTAATTTTGAAAGCAAAGCTAGAAATATCTTTATGTTGTGTATTTCTAGATTTACTTACAAAATTAATTAAGTGATTTTTGGTTAAAGTAAATGTAAAAAGTAAATTTTGGTTTAAACAAATGATTCGAGCAAAATATATTATCAATAAAAACGTATTACATTCTCTATATTAAAAGTTTCATTAAATGTTGCATCAGAAACAAGAAATGCCCATGTAAATTCATGTTTTAGTTCTAGTATTCAAAATTAAAAATTCCCCAAGTATCTCTCTTGAGCCGAAGAGCAACATGTTTAATCTCCTATCTGTCATTAATTTTACAAAAAATACACATTAAAAGTATACAATTAATTTTAAAAAACATCACGTTGATAAACAAAATGATTGATATTCACAATCAATCACTACAACAAACTTCTTGTTAATTGACTGTTTATAATATTTTCCAAATGTTATATTTTTAAAATCTTTAGGAGAAGGAAGGAAGGAAGGAAGGAAGGAAGGAAGAGAGAGAGAGAGAGAGAGAGAGAGAGAGAGAGAGAGAGATAGAGAGAGTTCACACATTAAAAAGAATTTGAGTGCAATTGAGCTGAAAAAATTTCAGTTTCATTTGCCATCTTATCTATAACAACCGGAGAATTATTATCCATCAGATTGTTCAAAAAAATTTCAAAAAATTTTAGGCAAAATAGGAATTTATAGTAATGCTCAATGAAAAGTACTCTACCAAACTTAATAAATAGTATTAATATACATGTACAATATGTATAATAATAATAATAATAACTTAAATTCAATGCACCCTTATTAAGAGTGCCAACTCCAATAATAAGTGACTCCGGATTTATTTCGAGTATTTACTTGTAATTTGTAAATAACTTTTGTAAATAAAATAACTTCTTTTGATTGTAAAAAATATATTTTGAATAATAAGGGAAATCAAGTGATCTCTCTATTGTTTAGAAAAGAAAATTCTAATTCGATTTATGAAAGTTCAAGTGAAGAGAAACTGAAATGACCTGACTCAAGTCACAAATCACTTCCTACTCTCATATTTCCCAAATAATTATAAATTGATTGAAATATTAAAAGGAAGCAATTATTTAAGACTTTTTTTAGAAAAATTTGAAACTTATGTCAAATCTAACGAAATTATAGCTCACAAATCCTAATTCCACATAAATTACTTATAAAGACTTTACATAGACTTTACAACAATTTAGAAAAAGGTGAGCATCATGATAAACCAAAATGTATAAAACCATTTTCGTTAGTTTTAACAGAAACGCCTCCAACACCCGCGTGTCTATATGAATGTCAACTTAGGCGTAATTGAAAGAATGGACAAGGTTTCAAAATAATCACATGATATTTACTTTTTGCTCCAATTTACTAATAATTTAAGGCAAAAGAAAATGAACCAAATCTCCCAAAAATCAAGAAACTCCCATTATTTAGCAAGTTAAATCCCTTTGTCATATATTTAAGGGTCGATGAAATTTTAAGCTTTTAATAATTTACTAGCTATTTGTTTCTATGAGCAGATCACTTTAAAAAATAATAAATGTATTTGGTAAAACTAAACATAGTTTTTGCATATTTAATTTTATTTCTATGATTTAAGTCCAGAAAAGTCTTTATGAAATTGTATCTACAAACAATTATTACTAATAACTTTTTAATGTGTTATCTATTAAATCGATTGACTGATTAATTAGGAAAATGTAAGGTTTGGGCGTAATTTCAATAGTAATTTATTATAAAAATATTTTCCTGAAATGCATTGAGTTTTGTCTAATATATTGTAATAAATAAATACAAATAATATTTACATTCAATTGTATGGAGAGTTTGAGTTAAAGAGATTTCGGCTTTACTTAATTGAGTCTTAATTTAAACCTTTGTTAGTAAACAATTGCAAGAAATCAATCAAATTGAAAGATACATTATTGACAATAATTGACATGACAGCGAAACACTGTCAATACCATGTACAAATTAAATGTATTTCCTCAACAAATTAGAGCAAAGAGTGAACAAAACGCTTGAACTCCCCATTGATTGTAGATTTAACTCAACTTCGCTTTTCTTAACTTTTAAAAGTAAATACTTTTGTTTTTAAAATCACACTTCGGATCATTCAAAGAGATATAATTTTGATTGCTTTAGAAATCAATTTCTTATTAACTCATAACTAACCAAAAGTCACAAAAATTTCGAATTTTTAATCTTGAGAAACCAATTATCGAAAACTTAAAATCGGAACCAAATTACTGCGATATAAATCTCAACTTATTATTAATTGAATGACAAATTAGTTGTAAATCAATTGCATAAATAGAGCGCAAAATTATGTATAGAAAGTAATTTCATACAAAATTCTCTCGTTTTGTCGATTCAGATGTTTTGCTTTTGACGTCTCGTTGTTTTACTCGTCATTAATCAGTTTTACTAAATTTTAGTCTTAAAACTCATACTCAATACAACTTAAAACTAACATGCCATGTGGTCGGAATGGCTTTAGAATGATCATAGATGTATCTCTTAAAAGAGGGTGCTGAACCTTTTTTAAGACAAAGTATTGAGGAATTGTTTAATCACTTTTATTCTAATGTGCTAGATCAGATTAGTTAAGTGAGGTTTGCAAATAAGAATAAATGATGCGTTCAAAAGATGATTTACGAGAAACAAATCAATAACTTGAATCCAAAGGAAACATTGATTAGTTTTGAATTAAATTGATTGCCAGCGCTTCACTTCACTTCATATTTGGTTCAGTTATGATTTGTTTATATATTTATGGCTCGTTTATAATTGAAATGATGAGTCTTTTGAGTTAGTTTCGATTCAGACACGATGTGAATGTCCTGAAATCGAATAATTGGTTTTTCTAATTATCTTTTTCTAATTTATTGACAAAATATATGAAACATAAATCTGTCGCTAATTTGAAAAACGACTAACTTTTGGCGTTAACTCACGATTTGTGGCAATGACTCTCAGTTTGTTTTATTTTAAATAACTATCAGTTTTGTTTAAAAGTAAAATTAATGAATAAATGTTTCGCATTGTAAATATGGATCAAAGCTTTCCTGAATTCAGTTCAGGGTATAATCAGATCCCACGAATGCTATCTATTTTCTCTGTATCTAAATGTCAAACGGAATCACAAGTTTCAAAAAGAGCCTCAATAAACCCTAAGAGTCCGAGGGTACTTTACGTAAAAAAAGATGGTCATCTCTAAACAAAATTTGAAAACTAAATATCACAGTTTATTTGGGTTAAAATTATGCTTGTTTGAAAAGAGGAGTATTTCAAAAGAAGTCTTTTTAATAAAACAATAGATTCGATTAACAGTTCCATTGTTTATATTATTTGATATTTATTTGAAATAAATTGATTAAAATCTCTATTTTTATTCGACAACCAAACATTTAGTGGTCACATAAATTATTAAATTATCTAGTAGAAAACAGTTGAAGTGGAAGAAAGTTAAATTCAAAGATAAAATTCATATACTAAACATTAAGTTAATTAATATTATTATCGATTCTTAAAATAGAATATAAATATTGAAATCAATTTTGAACACAGATTCTGGAACAGGAAAAGTATGGTCTAAGAAGGAAGTTGGACAGTTTGGAGGGGGAGTACGAGAGCAGGATAATTGAACTCCAATCTGATTTGATTGCAGTCAAAAAGGAATTAGAGTCTCAACAAAATTATTCCAAACAAACTGAAAGCGAGAAAAATAAAATCATTCAAGAGTTAATCGAGCAAAATCACCGATTGACAAATGAATTGAAACAGGTTCGTTTAATTTATTGCACTCTCATTATTTTATTAATTCATGCAACTATTTTGACCACAAAATTATTTAAATTCTTTTCATTAATATTTAAATCGTGTTTGAAACGCGAAAATTGAAATTAATGGTAATCGAGGACATCTTTTTGATTAATATTTTTTTGAGATAAGCAAATGATTTAATTATGTTTTGTTAATACAGTCAACAGAAACGGAGTCATTATTGGAGAGTCAGTTACAAACACTTCGAGACCAGTTTAATGTGAGACGAACTAATCTGAATGACCACATCAGCCAATTAGAGGGTCTTCGAGAAGAGGTAACAGTTGTGACCCATTTCTCCAATAATTATGTCATAAAGTTTTCGGAACAATTAACTTATTGTTTGATATTTTTATCTGATTATAGATTAATCTCTTATCAAAAAGAAAGAGTGATTTGGAGAAAAGGATCTCTTCATTGACCGAAGATCGCGAAAACCTAAATTCTTCTCTCGAAGAATCGAGTGATAGAATATTTCTCTTAGAAAAACAACTCCAACAACAAGAGTTGCAATTAAGATCTCACCACAAAGACTTAGAAGAACTGAGACACGTTAATAGTCAACTCCATAACAAATTGGACGCCATGTCCAGAAAGAATTTGCCCCAAGATAATTGTGTGAATGGCCACCAATCTCTGTTCAATGAAATCGAAATGTCTTCCCAATCATCAAATGACGAAGACTTGAGGTCATTGAATGGACGAATAGATTATAACGAGGATGAGATAGAATGTGACGATCGGGAGTCCTCCTATAGTTCCTGTCAGAGTGACTGTTGGAAAGTATGTCTCCTGAAAACAATTATTCGTAATCTATTTCCCAAACCCATCAGCATATCATTAAAATCTCATTCTTTAACTAATTTAAGTAATTAATGGTTAAATTATGTTATGTCTGACAATCGCTATATCTTAAGTGATACCAACTTTTCATAACTAAAAATAGATATGAATTAAAACTTTCTTATCAACAGTTAAGACAGGAGTTGGTTGAAGTATATTATCAGTTAAGACGGATGTGCCATGACTTGCATCGCAAAAAGGAGAGCAGCGGAAACTTTAACTCAACGCAAGACAGCGGAATACAAACCATCCCCGAAGAGATACAAACCAACCAATTAAAGCCCGGAATGTTTAGAATCGTTTTGAGAGATATGTTATCCCTTTTAAACGATTTTAATTCAGAATTCACTGAAATGGTATTATTCAGTAATATTGATAATAAGTGACCTCAACTATAATTGTTTGCTTCACTTATAGCCATGTATTGCGTGTCAAACAGTGGCTGATGAGAGGCGTCAACTCGAATGCTTGAGGAAAGAGGTCAAAGAACAGAGCGAACACTTGAAGAAAAAGTCCGACCAAATCAGTGAAATGACTAAACAACTGACGATTCAAAGTTCAGAACTCAATGCTCTTAAAGAAGAGAGAGATATATTGAAAAATGATATCAATAATGTCAACGGATTAGCTAAAGAAGAGATAGTTAAAAGGGCTTGGGAGGTGAGGGATCAGGCTGTTGCTCGCAAGAATGTGGTCGAAGTCGAATTAGCAAAGACCAGAATAGAAGTAATGCATATAAATAGTCAACTTTTGGAAACCATTCAACAAAAAATTGAATTATCCCAACAACTTGAACAATGGCAGGTATGGTAAACTCGTTCATTTTTCATTTGGCCCTTTCCTCCTGGCACCATTTGTTTAAATTATATCGTTTAATCAATCAGTCGATTAGCAAAGAAAACATTGAAAACCCCGTAAATGTTGTCCCAAAATGTGTTTCATTTTGATTATTATCTAATCATTTAATAGAATGTGAGAACACTTTTGACTATTTTTAGAAATATTATTATATTTTCGACGAAATTAGTTTTGGAATATCGGATATAAAAATTAATAAGTTATTCAACTAATAACAGGTTGATATGCAAATACTTTTGGACGAACAGTTAAAGACTAAGTTGACTTCTCAAGAAATGGGAGACAAAAGAAGAAATAGTGAGACAACTCTCAACTCTAATAACAAAACCACTTTATCACCAATTGTTTCGCGTGGATCCAAACTCTTGAGACTTTGGAGGTAATTGAATAGTGGATCAAATTTTAAATAACTACGTGTCTGTGATAATGCGACAAATATACCTTGTCTAATAATAATTAGTAAACCTGGAAAGTGCCTCAAACAAAGCTCCAAACCAAGATCATAAATTTTTTGAAGGCATTGATTATTCAATACTGGGTTTCATTTGTGATAATTGTATTATAAATAAATTAAAAGATAAATAAATATATTTTTAAAAATAAAGAATTATTTTTAAATTTCTATCTAAAAAGTATATTTAAATTAAAATTATTTGTAGAAATTATACGAGATTTGCTTGTTTATCAATGGTTAGGTTTACCTGGTTCAATTTATAAAACAGAATCTTAGATAGAATTTGAATTAAAAAGTGTTGAACTAATTAAAAATTGGGTCAAATGTGTGATCACTAATTAAATGTTGATTATAAACAAGAGTTGTTTTCTTAGATTTAATGAATTATGAATTGTTATTATGACTAAAGATTTCTTAAATCTATATCTAAATTACCAGAAGAACCAAAAGAACATCAGAAGAACATAAAAAAACAGAAAATTAAAATATGGAATAAATAATAAATTAACATTTTATACCTTGGGGCATTCACTAATTAACTTATTGTGAGTTACAATTAACGTACAAATCCTTGATTAAACCGATGTCTTAATAAGTTAAGTGAATCTCAATTTTGTTGACCTCTCAAACCATGGCTTTTGTTGGGCTCTAAAATTATCACTAAAAAGAATATAACAAAACTGATGTAAACCTCGACTCTGAAGTCAATTACAAAACAATCCAAAGAGAAATCAAATGAAAAACTCAAAGCTTTTGAAAGTTATAAATAGTTTTTTTTAAAGAATGAAACTAACAAAGAGTGCTCAAGGTGCGGAACAAAGCTAACATTTACTGGCTAATGGCCATACTAGGCCTGAAAAGCCACTTTAGAGAAAAAAATCATTGAGTGTAAGTTACAAAATGATTTAAATTAATGTACAACTAGTTAAGTTTAATCGAATCAGAGGAAGATTTGAAAATTTGGAGAAAGAAAAGCAATGAATTTTTCTGATTTGATACCAGCGATAAACTTCACATTAAAACATAACGAAAGAAACAATATTTATAAATTATAATAATAATAAAATCAAATCTTTTTATTTACGTTTTTCTGTGGAATTTTAAAGTGATCATTAGTCGATGAATCTTACCTTGCTGGATTGCCAAATTACTAGAAAACTAAGTATCTTAGTGTTAAGCGGGTTTCCTAGTTTAAATTTTCAAAAGAATGACGACAATACAATAATCAATCAAACATTCGTAATAGCATCTATGTCATAATTCTAAATGGTCATGATTATGAAATTGTTCGTGATTTTAATAAACGAAAAGTAATTTTAGTTTGAAATCGCATTGAAATGAAATATCGATTATTTTAATTGGTTTTTATTAAAATCGAATCGATTTGTTGCGAATGAATACAAATTAATTGGAAATAAGGAAAGAGACGACACAATCGATAAACTCATTCGGTTTTTCAATGTGTAAGTAATGTCCAGTTTCTGGTATCGAAACGATTTTAACGTTTGGCAACACTTCACGGATCGCATTGTAATCATTTGTTCTGAAAAACATAAGCAAAATATTCGATCTTAAGAGACAAGACTTCCCACATTTAAACAATATTTAAATAAATCCGATAAACAATGTCAGATTGAATCACGAATCACAGAATATCAAGAGTCTAAATATACATAAATAAATTATTTTTAGGACAACTACAATGGTAATTTTTCAACCTTATTTCTGTTATATCTATTATATTTAGTTATAAATAATAGTTGTTGGAGCGAAGATAAGGTGGTTTTTATATATTTTGAAAAAAGGGAGATGCCCAGGGAGATACCATAAATCTTTATCCAGTAATTCCCCAATAAATTGGGTCAAATAACCGCTGGAATTGATTTCGGATATTTTTAATTAAATTACGCCCAAAGAATCAGATTTACCCAAAATTGCTACCAATTTGTTTGCTTTTATCTTTCTCTCAAACCCTTAAAATTTTTTGGCCGAAATATCCCTTAAATTCTGAATTAAACCCTTATTTTCACCCATTATTGTTTGGAAAGGGATTGTAAAAATAGATGTTCCTAAGATACTTTCATTGCGATAGAAATATAAATACAAATAGACTTCACCACTAATATTAGTTATATAGATTTTATAGAAATTCTCAAGAAATAAAGACTTACTTAACATATTCTGAGTTCTGTCCGTGAACTAAAAGAGTGTCCCCACAGAAAGGCTGTTCGATTCGTATTTGATTAATGAATTTATTTTGAATCATATGTTTAATGGCCTCTAAATTAGTTCTCCAGATCAATTTTCCGGAATCGTTTTTATCTAAACTCATCAAAAAGAATCCCCGAATGAATGGATCCTATTTTCGATAGATTTACTCAAATTACAAATAAATGGAAATTTGAAATAAAAACTAACGGATATTAATGTCGTGAGCTTTTGGTCCATTATTTTTCGAGCCTCAGCTAAACCCAAATCGTTTGATACATTTTCTATAGAATCTGAGAGTATATCGATAAAAGTGGGATTCAAGAAGAATGCCGACGGAATTGATGGCAACGGAGTTATGTCCACCGCAACTAATTTCTCAACTCTTTCCGGCTTTTAAACAAAAATTAAAATAAATAGCCATAAAAGAAGTTTATAGAAATTCACCCAAATAAATGCGAATTGAAATACTGCCCGACCGCCCAAACTGTAAGGTTGTATCAAGATTATATATAACTTTTGGTTTAAAAAAACTCAAATAACTAAAGTTTTGAAAATGGAAACCTGTGTCCGATAAGTGTTGACTTCTGGTAATTATTTTCATCCAAAAAGAGCTTGATATCATTTGCCATTCCCTCTAAAGTGTTGTCAGGACCCGAAGTATGAGGACTTAAACCATGATTTCTAAGATCAAAAGCATATACGGAGCGACCAGTTTTTGATGCAATTGATTTACTGATAGATTTCCAGTTATTCTTACTTCCAAACAATCCGTGGTATATTAAAATCGGCGAAGAAGTTTCCGGAGTTGTTTTTGAATTGAGTGGAGTTATGTTGTGATAAGAAAGTCGGACACTATTATCACTTAATCCCCGTTTTTGTGAAATCATTTGATT
>JAQGAR010000964.1:0-11172 GCA_034697865.1 Oribatida sp.
TTTAAAGAATCGAGAGAAGAATACCAATGAAATTGAACTCCAATTTAACGTTCATTAACGCACAGATTAATGTCAGTTGCATGTTGTCAGTATCAGTTGCATGGTATAAATAGCCAGATTGAGTTAAATTGAGCCAGATAAATAGCCTATAATCAGGTGCCAATCTAAAAGCAAGTATAGCAGCTTGTTCATTGATTCGTGATTGTTCTAGTTGATTGATTGATATCAGAGTAAGAGATAATCACAGTTTTTCAATCGATTAAATTTCTTATCAAATGAAGTGTAGATTAAATGCTTTATTTTTGATTAATTAAATTTCATTTGTTTTTAGTTTTCATTTAATTTTTGTTATTTAATAAAAAAAAAAGTTTTATTAATATTTTGTGTGAAAAAATTTATCGATTAAATGATTAGTGATTTTACTGATTATTCGCTTTATTAATATGTTTTCACTATAAGTATTCGCTGATTAAAAATTAGAATCAATTTATCTTTTTGTTTAGTAACTCAAACCGTTTATTAAACTTTCTTTTAAATCATTTAAAACCACTAAATCTTAAAATAATTGAACGATATTTTTGATTGAATTATAATTACAATATTTTCAATAGTTTTCAGTCAATTAATTTTGATTTAAATACGTTTTGCACTTTAATTGACGCAAACGATTACATTAATTATAAATTTGTAATAAATGGTTCGGGTGCTCCAAATAACAATTGATTTAAAACAAAACATAAAAAAATTACTATGAAATTGAAGAAAACCATTAAAATATAATTAGTTTTGTTCCCATTACTGTCGCTCTGCCTCCAAAGAGAGCCCACTTTTTGTTAAGTAATTTGCTTTAAAACTAAGACAACTCTATTAAGTAGTCTTTTAGTAGTCATTTGTCTTCAAAGACATTGTTTTTCTTGATTTTAAACTTTCCATTCGTTTCTCATTAATTTTATTTTTCGTTTCTTTTGTTTATTTCGTTTCTATTTTTGTTGTTTTTTGTAATTTTCTTTTAATTATTATAATTTTAATTACTTTTTTCAAATTTGTTTAAAAAACCGCTGAAATGGTTGAACGATAGAAAAAGTTCTCCGTTGAGTTTTATCCAAACAATAGTTATTATCGAACAAACCTTTCCCACTGTCTATGATTTGAATGACATATTTGATTGATATCAAAGTTTTTACGCTTTTTTATTGAATCAATAAATCATAAAATAGATTGTATGAACAGTTTGTTCAAATATTTTTCTATTATTCTTAACCTCAGAATAATTGCTTTTTTCGTACCTATTGTTGACTTTTTCACACCATTTCTCAAATCATTTTAGTGTAAAAACTGATGAGATTTTCCGCAAACTATTCAGATCTCACACATCCTTTGAAAACAATTTCTGCACTAATTCTCTGAAAACAACTTTAAACAAATGGCTTTTGAAAACAATTTTTTTAATCCATTCCTTTATTTTCTGTGATTTATAGAAATGTCTGAACTTATGTGTGGATAGGTTTGTGGACGCATATAACATAACCAGCAAAGCATACGGAACCAGAATTCAAAAAGAAAAAGGCTTTTAATGAAAGCTTCTCTTCTAGTGTTCACTGATCTGAGACTAACATCAAAACAAATAAATTGAGAAAAAAGCAAAACATTTCTATATTTAATTATGTAAATAAGAGTTACGCCAATCAGGAACTCTTGTCTGACATTTGGGTGCGGACCAGTGGATCAACACAACCGTAGTTACATTTGGTTTGTTTTAGTCTCGGATTTGAATAATTTTCAAATTAAACATTAGATTATTAGTCGATTAGTTATTTTGTATATAAACTTTATTTACGTATTTAAATAAACAAATGATTTTCTCCTCGACTCAAAAGGTATTCCATTTCCTTGAATGCACTCAAAGGTCAATAAATTAATAGTAAATTCAATTCTCTTTATTAATCGTTTGATTTATTAAATTACTTTGAATTTGAAACATAATTAGTGAAAAATACAATTATTAACTAATTATTGTTTTTACAAAAATCGGTATTAATTGTGAAAATCTGATCGAAATTAAGGCTTAAAATAATAAAATAAAATTATGACCTCTTTTTATAACAGTGTTTTGAAAATTATAATTAAAAGCAACGCTTCTGTAAAACATTAGAAATTGTTTTATAATAACAACTCTTAAATTAAAAGTCAATTTTATGGCAAATAATTAAATTCAAATGATTTGTTTCAAAGACAGGAAACTGTGAGTCGTTTACCACTGATTTGCTTATAGTTTCACATAATTTCTTAAATAACTTATTCTCTAATTTCGTTAATAATAATAACATCACTGAAAGTGCGCCCAAAATATAATCATAAAAATACAATAAAATTTATTTATAGATCTCTTAATATATCTATTGATTGGATTTCTTATAGAATTGTCTAAAATATTGTTCGCAATTTTAAATCGAAAAGCCATTGAAAAGACGGCTTCAGAATCGATAATAAGAAATATAATACTGAATCAAAATTAGTATTTTCTTCAGAAATGATTTTTACATTTGAGTCACGAATCAGTTATTTTCGTTACTATTCTTTTGTATTTAAACTAATATTTAAATTATTTATATTATTATTATTTAAATACAAACCGAAAGTCAGGAAAAATAATTTTCAAAATGGATTTTCATATCAATAGATCGTTGAAAACGAAGGCATTATTTATAGTCATTTGAGGCGTTAATTTGATTAATAAAAACATCATTAAAATTGTGGAATGCATTCAATTATTATTAAATAAAAGCTTAAAATAAATAAAATATTCTTCAGCGAAACCCACACTAAATGGTCCCAAAAGTCTTATGGATCGAAAGGAATGCAAACAATTATTGCAACAAGCAACAATTATTGTTTAAAAGTAATTTTAAAAGAAACGAAATAACACTAAAACTAAAGAACCGTTCGGTAAGAAATGTGCGGTTTTTGGTCAGTCAGTCAATCATACAGTTGTGGACAATTTGCGTAGTCTATCGATCTCTATCTGAAGAGTAGCCAACTTCTTCCGTTCCTCTGCCACATCATTAATGAGATCCTTAATTATTTTACTGTAAGAAAGTTTCTGCGATTCGACCACTTCTTTGAGTTCAGTGACCTGTTTTGGGAACAATTCGGTCACAAATATAAGTATTTTGCTATTAATCTTAATCTTAATCAAAGTCTCAATTATTTGTATTTTGACAGACATTTACTGACATTTAAAGAGCAAAAGGGCTTCAATTAAGAGAACAAACGTTTAAATTAAGAATACAATCAATTTTGGGGTTTTGAATGACATGCGTTTCAAATGTGAGTTACGGTTTGGGAAACAAATGGAAACACAAAAACTGTTTAAATACCTGTTTGACTAACGAATCGAAGTCCTTCCGACTGACAGTCGACTCTTTGAGAGCGCGAATCTCTTTCTCTAACTCTGAGACGTCGCTCTTCTTTTCGATTGAAGAAGGAGTGACAATGTCTTTGTTATCTTCGACTTTAGGCGTTGGCTTTGATGTGGTGGTTGTGGCAGAACTGATGACTATTTTGCTCGTTGTGTTGGCTGTTGTCGTCACATTGTGGTGTGTTGTGGACACTGTGCTCACGTTTTCTGTGACCACTGGTGTGACCACCGGAGGGGTCGTTATTATCGGTTTTACTGACTTTAACGGCGGTTTATATGAAGGGACAGAATTCGAGTCATTTTCTTCGGGAGTCGTCGACTGATGCAGTGATTTATTGCTGAAATCTCCTGAAAATCTGTTTGGAGAGGGTTTGGTCGGAGAACTTAGAGTCGGTTTCGGAGCGTCGTCTGGTTTACGCTTTTCTTGAGCCTTCCTGAGCTCAACCATCCAGGGCGGCAACTTCTCTGGTGGACTCTTTTCTGCTGGCTTTTTAGGTTCGATCGCTTCGGTGGAGGAATGGCTGGAATTTGTCTCAATTCTGTTTTGAACGACGGAAACGTCTCCGTTCTCTTTAGACTCGTTTTCTGCTTCTTTAGATAAAAATAAAGCGGAGGGCGGGCGTCGAGAAGAGGGCCCCTTGGGTCTGCTTTGAGTCAAATGAGTTAATTTATTGCTGTTGGCGTCAATGGATGTAAAATGATTTTCTGAGCCGTTATTAATGACAATGGGTTTCCCGTTTGTTTCCATCTCTTTCTCTTGTTTTGAGCCGTTTTCTTGAGGGACTACATCTGGTTTAACACTAGAGGTTACAGTTGGCGGCTGTGCTTCTGATTTTGGCTTCGACTTAAATAACGACGAGTTCAATGAAGGCTTTCCGGGTATTACTGGCGCAGAAGTAACGCCTGAATTACTATTGGAAACGACACTGGATTTTGGCAACTCTTCAAACGTTTTGTTTGAACTTTTGATTGAATCGGATTTCGATAAATTCGATACTTTCGAGTGATTCGATGCGATCGCAATCGGCGGAGGCTTTTCTGTGGGCCGTTCGGGCTTTTTGTTGGCTTTTGTTGAATTCGGTTCATCTGTTTTAATGGGTTCTACGAAATTGTCTGGAAATAGAGCTATGCGTCCATTGAGTTCACCCTTCCACCACCCAACGTCTTCGATCTCTTTGGAGACAATTGTGATGATATCGCCCTCTTTTATGGTCAACTCGTCATCATTTTGGGCCTCATATGCGAACAGAACCTTTGCCTGTTCTCTAACTGGTTTCGGTGGCAATTTGGGGGCCGCCTCGGCTTCCAATGCAGGAGTCGGTGGCGGAGGCTTTTTCGGTACACTTTTATTGTTGTCGCCAATAGGGGAGAGCTTCGGTACTTTACCCCCCGCGAAAATATCACCGAAACCTATTTTGGCGATAGGTTTGGGTTTTTTCTCTAAACTGTCGTCCCTATGGAGGGATGACTTGTGGCCATCAAGTGAATCGCTGTCACTCTTATCAGACAAATCTTTTTTATTGATTTGTGGCGAATCAGAGGTCACTTCGACGACAAAATTTGAGGGAAAGACACCAGTTACTCCTTTGTTAGTGACGCCTTTCCACCACCCTTTCCATCAAAACAAACAATAATTATAATAAATTTTACATAAAAAGTGGAGGCAAACCTTCTTCTATTTCATCCAGGATTTCGACCACATCATCGACTTCCAGTTTGAGTTCATCGTCATTTTGTGGTACATAAGAGTAGACAACTTTTGCTCTTCTGGTCTTCATTATTATCACCTCATTTAATCACACAAACAATTGTTCTTAAAATCTCAATAATTGGACACAAAATCGATTGAACTGTTATATCAAAAACTGTTCGCCATTTGTGATGAAAGTTAAGTAAAATATAATCCGATTATTGAATGCGAAGACAATTAGTGATATAAACACTGATATCAACGATAAATGCAATTAATTGCGAAACCAGTTTTGATTCGTCTCTTCTTTTGGGAATACTATTACAGAAAGGGATCAAAATATTTAATATGTTATTAATATTATTCACTAATAATAATAAGATAACAGAAATATTGAACCAATCGATCGATTGATTGATTGATAAGATTGGGAACAGAAATATGAGAATTTGTATCTTTGGATGTGGTCTGGGATTTAGTGCCACAATAGTTGTGTGACTAACTGGTGATAATCACTGAATCAGACAATCGCATCGACAATATTGGGGTCAAACGAATCCGGATTTGTATTTAGCCATCAATTTGTTGAATATATTCACAAAACATAAGACAAGACACAAACAGAGCCAAAGAACTTGTTTTTTGTGCACAAAATTTGCATTCAATTCAAACAAAATATTCAATACTTTTGTTTTAAAAATATTATTTACTTTTAATTCTTTGAATCAAAACACGATTTGACGATAAAAACAAAACACAAAATGAGAGACAAAACTAAAACTATTGCAAAGATTAGTAATAAAAGGCATTCAATTGAATTGTTTTGAATTCAATGTCAGGCAATAAATGGCAAACAATTGCATAAAATATTATCAAAACACTTATTAATCCAATAGACGTCTAATTTATATTTGATTTGTACTGACCTTTAAATCATTTGATCAAATGCTTGCCTCAGAATTAATTATTTGTTAAAACATTGATTAAATCACAAAAATAAAATCTATTATATTTAAAAATAAAATTAATCAAAATCTATTGAATATCACTTTTGATATGAAAAATAAGTGACAATAACTATCGACAGAAGTGTGGAATGCATTGAAACTGCAATCAATGCTAACGTAAGTCAGACTCACAACAGGCGAACACAGAGTCAGTCGATGTATCGCTTTTGCAGCACTCTTATTATTATTCTTCGCTCAGCCCTTCAAATAGGCGTCACTTGTTTGGTTCATACTGCTGCGTTCAGTCCCAGTGAGAACACATAGAAGAGTGAGTGAATGCGAGAGAGAGAGAGAGAGAGAGAGAGAGAGAGAGAGAGAGAGAGAGAGAGAGAGCAGATTCTGTACTAAAACCAGTATTGAGACTTTGATAGCCTGTAAGTCGTATAAGTTTTATAAAAAGTTGTGTGCAATAAAGTAATAGCAAAACTTATTTAACTCCTCTGTAATCTTATGAAAGAGTCGTTCTTTAGAGCATTGGTGGCAATAAAGGGAACATTCACTGCAAATATTCGTTCATTAGATAGCATGTGAGCGGGTCCTTAAATTCAGCCATAATTGCCAATCATTTCTTATTGAACACCAATTAAATCCTTTCTATTAAAAAATATGTTTCGAGATATGACTTTCAGTACAATTCATTGCCAAACGCATCACAATTGGGATGACATGACTCACAGCTCTGGTATTGCTTTTGCTTTCAATTAGAAACAACTGATAAATTAAATAAATATGACCTTAATATTAATTCCTATTCATTTAGCAATTCGTCGAACATATAATTAAAGGCAAAAATTAAACTAAAAAAGACTCTGTACCATATTCTAGAATTGCTGATATTCAACATTCAACAAGTTTACCTTGCTTCAAATAATAATCTTTGCAGAACTCAAATGAGTGATTATATGTGATATACTTTTAATATTTTTGTATCCAATGAAACAACATTTAAGTGACTTTTTATTGTTTTACTTAATAAGAGTATTATTGTCACACATTTTCACTACATTTATGTCGGTTTATTCGACGCAAAACGTTATGCAAATCGACGCCTCGTTTATCTCTTTTTATTACTCATTCTCTGAATATTTGCCTAAAAAATAGTTATCTCTACTCTGAGTTAATGGTCTCAAAACCTTCTAATTTTGCTGAACTGACTTTAATGAGGACTTAATTTATAAACGGATGTCAAAAATAAGCGAATATTTCCATACAATAACTGGTTCTTTATTTTCTCAGTCCATTAAAAAAAGGAAACTTTTCTCATAATTGAATTTATTCCGAAAATAGACTATTGTTTTGTTACACTTTCTCTGCATTTTCTAAATATAGTTAATATTTATTGAAAACAAAGTTTGATTTGACATAAAGGGAACGTAAACTTTATTGAAAACGATTATTGTTTATTATTTAATAAAATTGAATACAATTTAATACCCCAACAATTTTTGATTATATTTTTTGATTTCGTCGAAAACTTGTAACTTTACGTTTGTGTAAACTCCGATATCGAGTGACGATTTGATTGACTCATTTGTTGATAAAATATCCTGGAGTTTGGTTTCTAGGATTCGTATCTTTTTGTTTATGTCGTTGTTATCAATACTGGTCTGAAGTGCATTCATCTGAGACTTTAAGTTCTCACAACTCTTCTCCAATTCAGATGAAGTCTCCAATAGTTTTTGTCTCTCAGATTCCATATTTGCCAATTTGTCCTCGATTTCAGACTTTAGCCTCGGAATATCCGAATATTTGTCGATGTCCTTCTGCAGTCCCGATATCTTTGTCTTCAAGGCATCCATTTCTGAAGCTATCTTAGCCTCTAGCTGTTCTATCTTGTTCAAATCCAATTCTAACTTTCTTCGCTCGTCTTTCATCGTTTCAATAGTCTGCTTACCACTAAGGGGTCGACTCTCACTGCTATCTCTTTCTCTCGGGTTTCCACTGAGGCTATCGATATGTTTAAGACATCGGGAGAGTCTCCCGGTCAATTCGTTGATCTCTTCAGCAGTACTCTCTATTTTCTGCATTTCTGAATTTTTCTGATCCTGATACTCATCGAGGAACTGATCAATAGATTGTTCCTTCTTTTTGAGCTCTTTAAACTTGAGCGCTGCGCCGACGTCCTCATAACTTTGGAGTTCATTATTAATTTCTTGTATTTGTTCTTTGATGGCAGCAATGCGTGACTCCATAATAGCGATCTCGTTGTTGTCGCGCTTGACTTGTGCGAGAAGGCGTCCCCTTTCGTCACCGCTGTTGCTATTCTCGCTGACTAAATGGTTGCGCTGTTTCTCTAAGTCACGAAGTCTGGCCACTGATTGCAATATTTCGCGTCTAATGAGTGAATCGCTGTTATTAGAGTTGATTTCAATTTGATTTCGTTTTTCTCTCCAAACGCTTATATCAGACTCTAATTGTTCGCATTGGAGGCGAAACTTATCATTACTCTTTTCAAGCGATTCGAATGTCTTATTGTCTTCAGGAGTGAACTGACGCTTCAGATTAGTCCAGTTGTTCTGTATTTGCTTCAATTCGTTTTCATAGTTAGCGATCAACTCTTCCTTCTTCTTTTTCTTTTCATAACTGATCTCTAATTTCTCCATATATTCATCGTTTTGGAGTTTTAGTGCTTTAATGTCTTCTTTGATCTCATTTTCATCCTCTTTGAGTCTCAGTCTATCATTGAATTCATTATAAATTCCCAATTCATTTGTGAGATCAGCCAATTCTTTTGCAAATGTCTCAGCCTTTCTGTGATAGACGCCAATTCGGGCCTCTTCGTTGGTCATGGATTCACATTCTTTGCTGAGAGTTGCGATTTCAGCACTCAATTCATTGATTTTAGAGCGCAAAAGACTAATAAAATAACTCTTGTCCTGAACCTGACGTCTTAGACCTGATTTACCTCTGGATGTCCTGGGTGCCAGCAAACCTGTGGAGGTGAGCGGTCGCGAAGCACCAGTCATAGGCCTACTGGTCATTGGCCTCTGACCAGCTCTGGACGATAGTATTCTGGAACTATCCATTTGCAAACACTTATCAAATCGAAGATTAATTCGCTTCGTTTTACAAGAAGTGTTTGTTTTTGAATTGTTCTGTTCGTAGTCATAGAGACACAGAATTCGTGACACTATTAATGGTATAGAAGAGAATATTATGGGATATCACAACTGATATGATGTGCTTTAAAGGCATTAGTTTTGGTTTTATTTCGAAATTTTTTCTAGAAAATTGGAGACACGACAAATCAGTCGATCAAAAGTGTAATTTAACCTTTTATTAAAACACAAGTAATAATATTATTATCAAAAATTATCTTTCAATTAAGAAAATGTTAATTATGAGAAAAAATCAGTTTAAGATAATTTAAAATTATAATTAGAAACAAAATCGTGTTTAATGTCGAAGTTTATCGACTTTTATAGTCTCGAACATCAAATAAAATAAGGCTTTCAAAAAGGTATTGAACCGATCAAAAGGTGACCCAACTATTCAAAGCCAAACAGATATTCTCTATTTACAAATGAGTTGAATAGGAATCAAACTGATGTCAAGTGAATCCCACGCGTTGGTCATCTTTGATGGCATTCAATCCGTTAGAATCGATGCTCTTCTCAGAAATCACTTTATTGTCATTACTGTCGAAACTTCCATTACTTGACTCAAATCTCTGTACTTTAGGGGAACTCATAAAAAGCTCATTCAAATTCGGGTAAGACTGAAGGGACTGGAGATCTGTTATAATAATTTGTGGTGTTTGAGGCTCTGGTTGAATGCTTTCTTCCAAATTATTCTTAGAATTAGCGGTTTTATAGCAATACCAACACGACATTAACATTAGAAGTAAGGGCAGGAGAGCCAACACTAACAACCATATCAATTGATTGTCTTTAAACTGGCACAACCTTTTATCGTGAACGAACTCATAGTGAGAGCTGCAGACGCAACTCGATGAATTAGGTTTATATTTATCCTGGGCACAAACTCTATTCTCATCGTATGTCTGGCACTCGAAGTCCTCGACACAAACGAAGTGACGGCACTGTTCTCCTTCCAGTCGGTAATCATTGGCACATCTGCAGACACCAGAGACACAAATATCTAAGTCTTGACAATCGTAGTCATCCTCACAAAGTATATCGACTCTGGAAACTATCGAAGTATTGGTTTCGTTGTAAACCTCCGAACAAATTATCCGCAAATTATTTATCAAAATCAAAATTATAAATAATTTAAAAGAAGACATAATTTTTCAGTGAGTCCTGAGTAACATCTGAAACATTCAATAGCTTTGGGTCACATTTTGATGAAATTCGGATATTTTTTTATCTGATTCGCGACAATAATATTTTAAGACTTTGATTCTTTGCCAATAAATCATAAATCATTGAAGAAGTCATGCGATTTAGGGTTAAGTTCAATGTTTTTCAGCTCTCTTCACAATTAGTGGAAAGACTTCTCATTTGATATTCTCTGTGAGATTCACCGGTTATTAAAAGTCTTAATTTTATTCCTTAAGTCGAGTAATTTCCTTCCAATGAATTCATTTGAATTTCATTAACAATTTCTTTGCATTTTCTGATCCATAATTAGATTTCAAAGCGATTAAGTCATTGATTTAAATCATTTTATTTGCAAATAGTGTGCATTTCGTTACAAAAGCCTTAATTGAATTACGAAAGCCTTAAAGCAGGAATTGAATGGACATTAAGTTTAGTTAATTCAATAATTTTAATCAAATTTATTTTTACTCTATTAATGGTTTGTTAGAAATGATTGATTGAAACGGAAAAAGCAAACAATATATTCGAGAAGAGATAAAAATAATCTGCAGTTTATTTCGACAGATTTTTGGGTCGAATAAAAGCCGATTCGAGGCGTGAATTGCTTGAGGCGCTCATCAAATGCCATAATAACTCCACTTCTTATGCATTATTCAAAACCAATGCAATACTGGTTTGAGACAACTGTTATATAACTGTGAAAAGCAATACAAGAGTTAGACTAATGAGAGAACAGCCAAACGCTTCTCATTCAAGTATTGAAGTTCTGACTGA
>JAQGAR010000965.1:0-11166 GCA_034697865.1 Oribatida sp.
GTAATAGAGATTAATGCAATTTGTCTTCCTAAGCTATCCCTCGCCCTTTCTAATTCCCCAATTCCTCGAACCCAACCGAAGGATAACTCGAGACTCACTGTAATTTTAAACGAAATGGCAAATAAATGACTGTTTGATAAATTTAAAACAATCTGTTATGATTTGTAGTAAAACTACATCTACACTATGCATTAATGCATTAAAAGTGCTAAGGAAAAAACGTATTATTCAGTGAATAATACTGAATAGTACAAAGCCATAAGAAAAAACATGTTTTATTCCATCCCTACCAGTTACTACCGCAGTTAATCAAAGATAATATATGCAAAACATAAAATTCTACGTCAATTGGCTTATCCTCCATATTGTTCTAATAAATGATTCATTCATTTAAAATATTAATCGAACCAAACGCTTCTCGGGATGAATGAAAAGCAAATTGTGATCTTCTCCTACATTCAATTATAAGAAATTATGTAACCACTAGTATTCTCAACTCATTTTTAATCCAATTGTAGGTGAAATTTTAAAACAGATCACCAAGATCTTTCCCTCGAGAGAATCAGGCCAGAAGTAAGATGGTAGAGGAAGCTATGACCTTAATTTTACAGCTACATCCAGTTTAATTCTACTTAAATTAATTAAATTCAATTTGTTTCTAATTTGAGAAGTGGTCAAAAGTAATTAGAGGACTCCTATGAGACTAAAGAATTGTATGTAAATAACAATTCTATTTGTAGTAAATATTTTTTTTTGTAAAAATTACTATTTTTGAATTTTTTCAAATGAATTGCGATAACAAAACATATGAAAAGTCTTGTGATTTTCAGAACACATCAGTCAACAAATAAAAAGATAAAAATTCAAATAAAATTGAATGTCATTCCCTTCCATTCCATGCATTGACTGAATTTTTATATTCGAAAAATATGATTGACTTGAGTATGAGTTTCGTAAGGTTTGACTCAAACATAACTGATTACGTGAATCGCGACGTTTTTGCAAATATTATTGAATACAAAAACTTTAAACTCTATTACATCACAAACCGCTCATCATTTTCCGCATCTGAAGAGTGTATCGATTGGTTTGTTAAAAAAAATAAAAATAATGAAAGACATCTAAAAATGATACCTAGATTATTATTATTCGCCTTATCATTTCATAAATGAATTGCTTTTAATTGATTTAATTGTTATAAAACGAAGAAAAGTGCAGTTTATTTGTAATTATGTGCTGAGCATCAATTTGATGGCAAATGTCTTAACGGAATGACGAGAATCTGTTGAGAATTTGGTGTTAGTGAGGCAAAGGTGTGTCAGATGGATGTGTGCGCTTGCGTTTACTGTCGGAGTACTGTTCTCAGCAGTGAGTCAAATGCTTTTGTGCAATAGAAGTGCCATTGGAGTAATGGCAACACTGGTTAGTGTAGACTCCAAGAGATTATTCTGTTTCACACAGTTTGACATTTTTCTGTTTTCGATTCGTAGAAACTAATGAAAACCCATTTTTACAATAATGTAATCAATTTATTGTCCAAAACAAAACGTTATTAGCTTTTCATACGAAACGCTTTTACGTCCGGTTTATTATCAGTTTATGATTCTCTCCAATCGGTTCTGTTATTAAGTGTTTCACAATTTTGCAGAACTCATAACAGAGAAGTGTCTCAACAAAAATCACAATTTTTATGGTTTTAATTGTAAAACATAGGCTTATATTGTGATCATATTTGCAAATAAATTAGTTGCATAGCAAACCATTATTTGCTATCAAATTATATAAACTAATAAAACAGTAAAAAAGTGGTTCACTTAAACACAAATACTTTTAAACAAATGAATGCATCGAAAAAAGCTATTATTCTGTGCTATGAATGCGTCGAAACGGTTCTCATATTAAATAATATAAACTCTGGATTTTTAATTGATTGAAATCATGGCTTCACCACAACCATCTAATCCATCTAATTCATCAAATCCAACTCAAGATATTCAAGTGTCTCCGCCGTCAACCACTCATTCATCAGGTGTGTCCAGCACCAGCACTTCCAACAGTAGTAATGTTGATATGAGAGTATCCTCTCTTCGAAAGTCTTCGCACTTAAACTCGTCCTCCTCTTCGTCCTCGTCGTCGTCGGTATTCAGTGGCCATCAATGGTCGCGTCAGTCCAGTGTCGATGAAGGAGTGTTTCATTCGAGCTGTAATTCTCCTGCAAAGTCTATACCCAACAGTCCAATAGGACCTAAATTTAAATTAATACACGAGGGGGACATTCATCTGTGTAGACTCAACCACCAGAGAACAGTCATCAGCAAAATCTTAAGTTCAAAATTCTTGAGAAGATGGGAAAACCACCGGTTATATCTGACAACAGTAAACATCGCATCGAAAACCCCGATCGGGTTCCTGGAAATGCCCATCGCTTACAGTCAGATCGAAGACGTATACATAGTCTCGCGGTGGGACACCAACCAGAAGTACTGCATTAGGATTGTCATCTCAGATGGATCAGTTCTCCTTCAGTTGTCAAACAAATGGTTACGCGACCAATGGATTAATTCTATAAATTGGAAAAGGAGCATGCTCAAATTCCAACGTATCCTGGTCAATACTTCTATTCGAAGCGATGTACTCTTAAAAGAACTTAAAAATTTGATTGATATGTCTTTGACGACTCCACTGCAGGACGAGTGCATATATCAAACGCCTTTAGAGATAATAAGCGAGCTTTTAACTAATAGATTAGCTAGTTCCAATAGATTCGAACAAACCGGTGAAATGAGGGCCAATACCAGAGCACAGAATGAAGAGATCATTGCAATAATATCGCCTCTATTGGAAAGGACTAATCCGACTCAAGAAATCTGTCAATTTCTTAGTGAGCACTGTCGTCTTCACCCCCGATCTCTGGTCGTTAGCGAACATTACAGTGAAATAACTCAACGAATATTAAAACATAACATGGATTTCAGCAAATATCCCAAAATGAGAAATTTAATTCAGGACTATGTCCTCGCTCTTTATTCTCAGAACGACGGAACAAATCTCGTTAAGACATTTATAAAATGTGTTCACGGCTTCGGCAGCACATGTCCACATCCACGTGTGCTCAACAATATTATATCGATAAGTTTCGCTGCAATGTTCTCATTGTTCGAAGAACGGAGGGCTGACCTTAATTCAGATATCGAGGCCAATATAACTGAGAGAAAACTCAACGAAGACGAGTGGAAATCAAAATTGAATTGCTTTATAAATATATTATATTTCATGTAAGATAATATCAATTATACTATCCATTGATCTCTAAATATATAATTCCTTTAAATCAAAATTCAGTTATTTATAAATACTTGAGTTTAATATTGAGATTCATTTGACGTCTCAAATACTCAATCAGTTCTCACATTTTAAAGAGGAGTTTAAAATCACGTGAGACAAATTGAAAGCTTCATCGAGTCCTTCAACTTGCTTTCAAGTATTGAGCTAGGAATACCAAGCCAAAGCCTTGCAGTCATCAAATAAGTAATTAATTTTAATGGTAATTAAGTAATGTTATCACAACCTTGGCTTTTATGAGTCCTCCAGAAAAGGATGTTTCGATTTCTCAATAGATTGCATAAACTTTTTTCTAAACTCGCTTTAAATTTGACACAAATTTCCATATTTTTAAAATTCAATATTTTCTGTCAAACATTTGATGTGACTTCAAAACAATACACATTTTGTTTGCTTTGTTTGTTTGAGCGAATGTTTCACTCAACTAACTTATGTTAGAGTTTGTCATAACTTAATTGAAGGATAAGTTCCAACTGTAAAATGCAGATATATTTTTTTATCAAACGAATACAATAGAACCAGGAATAGGGATAAACCAATTTTAACCATTGTTGTTATGGCAATGGATTTTGGTTTTAGGAATTAGAGGAGAGATTTAAGTTATAATGAAGACATACAGAGTCTCCCGTCGAGATTCTAATTCTATTTGAAATTATTGAGCTTGTCAAATTCTATTATGAATTCTAAAGAAATTGCATAAAGACTTGTATTTGATATTTTTCAGATCTCTATACGAAGATTGGAGACCAGGATTAGCGCAAATATTGCAACCGATTCCTTTTCCTGACATAGCGTTAGCCACTCCTGAGTTCACGTCGTATGAAATCGATGTCTAATTTAACGGAACAAATATTTTGCTAATAATTCTCATATATTTTCAGATCAATTAAATCTGTGATACAAAACATATGTACTGACAATAGATGTGATGTTCATCTTATGCTACTCGGCATCAGAGAAGAAAAGGAAAGTTGGCTGCAAACCTATTGTCCCGGAAGTATTGCATGTGATGATGAGGGAGACCTATGGAGTCTTATAGTAAGCCTTCATTCATAAATATTTAATTGGATTGACTAATCCTGGATATAAATGTTCAGCTCAAATGTTTGATGAACTGTTGCTGTCGTCGTAAACGATTTCTGATGACTTTGAACAAGAGTTTGGGCCCCTGTATGTTGAGAGCGCTCAGAGATGATGAGACCTGTCAACTCATATTGTGTGCAATGTTGGAACTCAATGTAGTGGACAGTCAAGACATGCAACAACAGATCATTACTACTCTCCAAAGCACACAATCAGGAAAATGCCATTATTCAGACCTGTGCCAGAGACAACTCCATCTCAAAGAACTTGTGAGCCCTCCTTTTATCCCTACGTGTCAATTGAGTCACTCTAATGCCCTTCCCTCTAATTAGTCACTTAGGGATGGATTGCAGTTTTACGTCAATTCACATATCTTTGAAATCTTCAATAATTACTCAATTTATTAACCATTTATTTAATGAATTATAGCAACAAAAAGGCGGTCCCAGAAAACTAACTCTTCCTTCGCGATCGACTGACGCCGACGTAACTAAACTTTTGAGTTGTGGTTCTTTTGGAAATCTGGAGTGTCTATCCTTAGCATTCACTCAAGTGACCAGTGCTTGTGCCGAACAATTGATTAAATTGCCTTCACTCAGATACCTCAACTTATGGTCAACTCAGGTAAGCCCTAAACCATTGACTATTATGATGAAAGCGTTGATATAAACGATTGTCAACAGTTTGGTGACATTGGTTTGCAATTAATTTCTGAACACTTGCATAAACTGCAAGTATTGAATTTATGCGAAACCCCGGTCACAGACAAAGGACTTCGATATCTCACTGGTATTAAATCAAATTTCATAAAATCTCTTTTAAATCGATTTATATTTGAAAGCAATGAAGAATCTCCGAAAATTGAATCTGAACAGTACCAGTCTGTCCGCTCAGACCTTCGAACGACTAAAACAAAAGCTACCGGCGTTACAGGAAATAGATATTAGATATACAGACGCCTGGTAGTCATCAAAGGGATCAGATGGTCTCCGGACAAGTATTCCACTCGATATTTAAACCAGTGCTGAACCAACTCTTCTTATTTATATAATTAATATTTTAGAAAATATTTGTCTTTTGAATATATTGGTCACAGCTTTTGTGCTGATCTAAAAGTAGGGCCGTTTCAGTGCCCAAAACATTGTTTTTTGATATTTATTCACTCATTTAGTAATGAAAACATAATTAATATGTGAATTACTGCACAAAATTTGGTGAAAAACCTAACGACTGGATAAACATTTGTGAACGTATCGACAAAAAGCCCTTCTCTTATAAATTGTTAACGTATTTGAAATATTCTTCAAACTGTTGTTAACTGAGACGACATGCAAAACAGTTTCTATTAATCAAACGGCAAGAAATTATCATGGCAATTTGGTGGTCCCTAACAATTAGGCATATCATTGGCACCGCTTTCTTCAATTGCAATAATTGTTACCCAAAATTGTTTCCATTTTTATAATTTAATATCAATACTATTCTCCACTTATTTATTATTGAATTTATTCGTTTGTTTCCTATTTATTTATTTATTGAAAATCAAGTCAAATATTATATCTGATATTTAATTTAAAAACTAAGAAAACCTTGATAATACAATAAAATTATCTTATTGAATCATTTATTTCTCTTATTCAAGATTAATAAAATCATTGTTCGCTTTGTAATATGAAAATGATTTGTTGCGATTTTGCCTCAAACCCATAAAGTAGATACTGCTGGTTGTAAACTAGGTCAGCTGCTAATTTACAAGTAAATTCTTTGCATCGATTTTCGAGTAGAATATTCTGTTCAGTAACTACTGAGACATCTATTGACAGTAAACTTGGATAATTTGTATAAAATGTTTGCGTAAAATAGGCGTAACTCAGTTGTAGTAAACTGTTAGTTGTATTGCCTTTTGTGATGACTTTTGTGATGCCTTTCTCACAATAAACCGCCAAAAGTTTGAAAAGTAAACAACTCTTTGCTTTTGAATCAAAAGTTTTGATTAGTTGTTGTGTCACAATGTCTTCAATGGAACCTTTAAATATCTGCCAATTAATATCACTTATAGAAGAGCCGACACAACAGCTCTCTCATTCGGAGATAGTCTGCTCTGTCGTCGGTTGTCTTTCGGGTTCACAAAGTGTTTGTTTTGGTTGGCGTAAAACTGACCAACACTTCCACGTAAGACATGGATTGAGTGCTGACAAATATCTCAATCAAACAGTTCTCTACAATTATCTGAACTTCTTTTGCAAATATGGGACCGCTTTTAAAGTGATGTTTGACTTCTGTTATAATGAAGTCAAAGACGAAGAGCTGGACATTTGCTATACGCTTAACGCTTTCCGAAGTTCTTTGAGGACTCTTTTAATCGATTACATCAAACACTTGAATACAATTACCGATCATTTGGTTAATCACAACAAAGAAAACAAAAACATTTCGTTAATTGGTTTCAAGTATTGGTTGGATTCGGATCAGAACCAAAATCTTTTGCTCAGAATTGAAATTTTATGGCAAATCTTTGACCGAATACGTGAAATAGCGATCACTAAAACTACTAATTATTCGTTGAGTTTTTCCATTCTTAACGCCATTTACGAACGAATCGATTTCCATAAGACTTCGATCAGAAATATTGTTTACAAACTATTTGTGAATTGTTTGAAACCAACTCTCGATTACTTCGATTACATTCTAACCAATGGCGTCGTTCGGGACTCACACCAAGAGTTTGTTTTCACCGAATCTTCCGAAGATCACAATTCAGTCAACTTTTGGAATAATTGTCTTAAAATAATCGACGATTTGGATGAAATGCCAGACTTTTTGGTTAAACATTTGGGCAGAATATTAATGGCCGCAAAATCTCGTCTTATGTATCGAAAACTGAATTACGGGACAAAAACTCCAATCAATAAATCGATTGATATGTTTAATAAGTTTTCTTTTGCTTTAAACGATTTGTTCCGACAAAATGATTATCTTTTGGGCAAAAACTATTCAAATGAGAAGAAGAAAAAAGAGGTTAACTGTCCTTTTGATGACTCTCTCCAAGTGATTCTTCCAAAGTCTTTGGCAATGAGTTCATCTGAAAAGACTGAATACGATTCAGACCTTAACTTTTTTGATGTATATGCAATGCACAGCCCCTTCTTCTATAACTACAATATAAACTTCGAATTGGATGAACAGAACTATTCCTCTGAAATATGTTTACCACAAAAGACATTGAAACCGATTGAAATGATGATAAACGAAGCGCTCACCCAAACAATTGAGCAAATCTGTTCCAACATTTGTTCAGAGCTGATCCAAATGATTATCGACGAATACAAACAATATTTTAATAACTTTTGTGATTACTATTTGTTGCGAACGAGTAATGTTTTACCCGTTTATTGTCTCGAATTATTCCAAAACATAAATGCCATCAATTCGTCAAAAATAGACAATTTCTTGGCCCTCGAAAATGAGACTCTTTTTGATTCGGTTCCATTCATTAAACCATTCATCAGTTTTGTTAATCTGAGTTCAGAGCCCTTAAAGTTCTTCAAAAACGTTCACTTAATCTACAGTCCTATTGAGTGGCCATTTGCTGTATTCTTCAGCGATGAAATCACCTCTCTCTTCAATAAAGTGTATCAGCTCTTACTCAAAGTAAAGTACAGTAAATGGCTTTTGGATCACTTCATGTTCACCACTGAATTCAGGTCCGGACTCACCCATAAAAGAAGAGTTTTCATAATGCGATTCAAACTCCAAAACAGTGTCAATAAGTTATACAACTATTTAATGAATGAATTCAATGTTCACATAAACGAATCGCTGCAACACTTCAATAGTTGCATTAATTTTGAGGAATTGCTTGAAATGCACAACAATTTCATTATAGTTCTGAAGCAAACCATTTTCTATAAGCAAAAAACTCTCAAAAACATTGTCGAAAAACTGATTGAGTTGTGCTCACAATTGGAACGAATCTGGAAGTCAACAGATATGTCAGACGAAGATTCGAAACTCCGAGCAATGGATCTGCAGATCAATCAATGCTCGCATTTACTCGATTGCTTTTACGCTCTTTTCGATAAAAATTAGTTTTATTTCATATTTTTATTAAACGATTGTTAATTCAAATGATTTCAATTATTAAAACTTCCGATCTTCAAAAAGTGTTGTGGTGAATGGCCACCACATTAGTGGACATTCAATGGACAACAGTTATCATTGACTCTATTCCTATATCTTCTCAATTTATAGATTAGACTTATTTTTTTTTGGTTTTGATTTATTCGGATGCGATTATACAATCGGGTGACAGTCAAACTCCAAGGTAAAAACCCAAGGTTTTCTCTAAAAGAGATGCTTATTTCCAAAGACATCTGCCTATAGATGACACTAGTGCTTACCATCTGTTTCCCCATTGGTTACCATAGAAATCTTTAGGGTATAAAAGAAGGCAGTGTTCAGACGATTCTTTCTCTTTGAATTTGACTTTCGGTTTGAATAAAACTAATTGAAAAGAAAAAAGTTTTTGATTAAAACTTTTCCTTCTAATTAACCCGATTTTTATTGAATATTAATTAATTGAATATTAAACTATGGCTACAGTTAACGGAGGAAAACCCACCAACAAAGTCGGTCAGTATTCTTCCCTTCAAATAATTACTTTAATCTTAAGAAAACCATTAAACGGTGAATTGTGACAATTCTTTAGTATTTTTGACTTGAGTTTGATCTCAAATTAGTGTTGATTAGAATGAATAACTAGGTTAATTCTCAGTAGATTTTTACTGACATTCTTTTGAGTGATTTTAAAGTGAGAGGACTTTTAAATCTTTTCTTCTTTTGTTATAACTTCTGTAACTTGTGGTCAATAATCGAAATCTTTTTGATATTAATTATATTCGGGGATACATTGCATCAATATTTTGAACCGATTTTACTAATTGTCAGAAATGGATGTTTTGAAACAATTGCTTTAATTGCTTTCAATTGTAATGAAAAGCAAATGAAATTGATTTTTATCTCCGATTTAAAGCTGACATTAGTTTAGCCGAATTCGGGCGCAAAGAAATAGTTATCGCTGAACATGAAATGCCAGGACTGATGTCAATCCGCAAAAAGTACGGCCCGACTAAACCTCTGAAAGGCGCCAGAATTGCGGGATGTCTTCATATGACTATTCAAACAGCGGTTCTCATCGAAACCTTGACTGAATTGGGAGCAGAGGTTCAGTGGTCGAGTTGCAACATTTATTCGACCCAGGATCATGCCGCTGCTGCCATCGCCGCAACGGGTATCCCTGTCTATGCCTGGAAGGGAGAGACCGAAGAAGAATACATCTGGTGTATCGAACAAACTCTTGTTTTCAGAGACGGACAGCCGTTAAATATGATTTTGGACGACGGAGGAGATCTGACCAGTCAGTCCATTGAGTCCATTCTCACTTTTATATCTAAATTTATGGTTTAATTCTATAGATTTGGTTCACGACAAATATCCGCAATATTTGGGGGATATTAAAGGTATTTCTGAAGAGACCACTACTGGTGTCCATAATCTCTACAAAATGCTGAGAACGGGTCAACTCAAAGTTCCGGCCATTAATGTGAACGACGCGGTCACTAAATCAAAGTTCGATAATCTCTACGGCTGTCGGGAGTCACTGACTGATGGCATTAAGAGAGCTACAGATATAATGCTCGCCGGAAAGGTATGTGTTGTCGCAGGATTTGGTGATGTCGGCAAAGGAAGTGCTTCATCTTTGAGAGCATTCGGCGCTCGCGTTATCATCACTGAAATCGATCCGATTAATGCACTCCAGGCAGCGATGGAGGGCTATGAAGTGACCACAATGGAAGAGGCCGCATCCAAAGCCAGTGTCTTTGTGACCACTACCGGATGTAAAGACATTATTCGTGGCGAACATTTTCTTCAAATGCCTGAAGACTCGATTGTCTGTAATATCGGACACTTTGACACCGAAGTGGATGTAAAATGGCTCGAAACCAATGCCAAACAGAAGGTTAATATCAAAGCACAGGTCGATCGCTACACATTAGCCAACGGCCGACACATCATTCTTTTGGCTGCCGGTCGACTCGTCAACTTGGGTTGTGCTATGGGTCACCCGAGTTTTGTTATGAGCACCTCTTTCTCTAACCAAACTTTGGCTCAAATCGAACTGTTCACAAATCCGGGTAAATATCCGCTCGGAGTTCATATTCTGCCTAAAAAAGTAAGTGATTTCAAAACGATTTCTTTTTTAATGAAACTGTATTTTAATTCATTAATAGCTCGACGAAGAGGTGGCAGCCCTTCATTTGCCTCATTTGGGAGTAAAGCTGACCCGACTTACACCAGAACAGGCCAAATACTTAGGTTTACCAGTTGAGGGACCCTACAAACCAGACCACTACAGATACTAAGTTTGATCACTCAGTTTGAGAATTGTTCTCATTTTTTAACTTGAATTCAAAATTATATTGATTTTAAATAATTCTTAAGATTTTAATTAATTTCTAAAATAAAATTTGTTTTCCAAAAAGTTTTCATATAATTGAATTTTAGAATTTATTCGATGAATCGGTGTATTCTCTATACAGTCTACGAGTCTTGTGTTCTATAAGAATAGCTTTTGGTTTTAAAATTTGAGGGATAACATCGAGCGAAGGATAGGTGAGGAAGGGACAGCTCAAGAATTTAACTGTAAATTGAATGATTCGATAACTTTTGTTGGATTTTCTC
>JAQGAR010000966.1:0-11165 GCA_034697865.1 Oribatida sp.
AGCCCACATGGTGATTTTAATCAAAATTCTTAACTTTGAGTAAAATAAACTTGCGCACTCAATAAATTACAGCATTTTAAACCTTTAGAGGAAATATGAGTAACCCGGGGGACCCGGGTATATGAGTGGATATGAGTCTCAAATTCTCATCAATTAAATAAAAAGTGATTTAAGATTTATGAAACAAACCTCTGGAGGGGGCGGTCCTTCAACAGTGAGGGAAACTATGTTCTGTCCCCTCAAAAGGACGAAACCGAGAATCCGTTTCTCTTCGCGTTCGAGTCCTTTGGTTCCCTTTCCTTTAATTTTGCGGAACTCTTCACAATCGGCTAAAATTAAATTCATGTGTTTATCGAAGGCTTTAAAAGTGCCGATAAATGTGCGGCTGTCCTGAAGGATGACTCGCATTCGGTAGTTAATGAACTGAACCATTTTGTTGTTCTTTGAAATCGTCTGATCAAAATCAAAACAAAACCATTTTACCGTTTCTTTAATTTTAACATTTTTGCAAAACTTACCATTTTGTTGAATAAAGATAACCACGATTACTCAATTGATTCAATGTTAATTATTTCTTGATTTTTGATTAGAGTAAAGAAAAGATTAATAAAATTAGCGGCGATTTAATGGTTTGCGTTTGTGTTACGCCCTTTGAGACAAACACATGGTTTGCTTTGTTTTCACTCATATTTAACGTCATTTAAAATGTGATTATTTGTTTGAAATGTCATCCGAAGGGTTCAAAAGTTTTTATCGTTTTTTATGTGAAAACTTAGAGTTCATTCATTGGTCCGATTGTCGGCTTTTTAGCGCATTTTTAAAACGTTTTGATTGGATGTCAGTTGACTTCAAACGATTTAAGCTTTAAATTTGAACTTTTATTGTCATTTCTTTCAACGTTTGATTACTTTTAAATAATTATTTTAATTAAGTAAATATTGTATTGGTTTTTAATTTGTTGAAAACATAATAATTATAATGGATTCGGGCGTTGAAGTCAGTGGAAACGGTTCCAATCAATTGGTTAATAAAAGGTATTTTAATAGACGTTAAGTTACAATAATCTACTAAAACTTGTCAACAGTTTAAAAATTAAGCCAATTATTGAATTAATTTGTGATTAAAGTTCTGATAGTATGAAGCGTTGGACACTTAATGACTTTGAAATCGGCCGACCTCTGGGTAAAGGAAAGTTCGGTAATGTATATCTGGCCCGAGAAAAGAAGAGCAAATACATTGTAGCCCTCAAAGTGATGTTCAAATCACAATTAGTGAAGAACAATGTCCAGCATCAGTTGAGGCGAGAAATTGAAATCCAAGCACATCTCAGACACGCAAATATTCTTCGACTTTACGGCTATTTCTATGACGATACCAGAGTTTATCTGATTTTGGAGTTCGCGCCGAGGGGTGAGCTCTACAAAGTGCTCCGTAAATCTAATTATTTCGATGACAAGACAGGGGCCACCGTATGGGACATACCTTTAACTAACTTTTGCTAATAAACTTTTCTCCATTTAAGTACATCTCACAAATGATTGACGCACTCGAGTGCTGTCACTCCCGGAAAGTCATTCACAGAGATATCAAACCCGAGAACATTCTCCTCGGATATAACGGAGAACTTAAAATTGCGGACTTCGGGTGGTCAGTGCACGCACCCTCTTCACGGAGGGCCACAATGTGTGGAACACTCGACTATTTGCCTCCAGAAATGGTTATGCATAAGTCATATGACCACACCGTCGACTTATGGTGTTTAGGAGTACTTACCTATGAGTTTCTGGTGGGAAAGCCTCCATTCGAGAACGACGACACAAAAACCACATATACTCGCATTGTTGAGGTCAAGTATACATTTCCTGATAACATCTCGGAATTGGCTCAAGACTTCATTGGAAGGGTAAGCCTTCACTCCTAAGTCAATGACAAAACTGAAATCAATTTTGTTAACAGCTCTTACAAAAGAAACCAAACGAACGAATGTCTTTGTCTGAAGCAAAGAATCACAAATGGATCACAACTTTTGCTAAAAATAAAGTCAAAGAAAACGATGAAAACGAGTTTCGCATAAATGAAAACCGAAGTAATCAATGAGTTAATGAATTTCTTTTTAGAAACTGAAACATAATTTTTTTCATATGAATAATAATAATTTGTAAACGCATTTAAACATTTTTAATGTTTATATTATCTCTAATTAGAGGCCAATAATTACAGTGAAAACCAATAAAATACGATTTTATTCGAAATGTGTTAAAATAATTGATAATAAAAAGGAATCGAAGAAATGATGTGATTTTACAGAAAACAAATGTAGTATTGTTTCGATGGGATTCCTATTTTCTAAACTTCTTATTCATTTTCTTGTCTCTCGACTCATCTCTACTTCTTTTGAAAGAACCATTTTTGCTCGAATGGTGTGAGTTGTGAGAAGAGTGCGATTTCTTGTGAGAAGAGTGTGATGAGGGCGGCGGCGGTTTCGATCGGTGATGATTTGACGGTCGATTCGAGGGCCGGCTCGGGACGTGTCCTTTATTTTTGCGTTGAGTATAGTCGTCGACAAAATCCGTTCTTGTCTTATCGGCTGCCGCGGCTTCCTCTTCCAACTCTGACCAGTCTTTACCGCTTTCTTCACTCGATCCCAAAGAGTTTTCTGAATCCAAACAATTGTCAATTAAACAAATCATTTGTTTGCTTTTAATACCTGATTCTTCGGTTTCTTCTTCTGTTACGGCCGAGTCATCGGAAAACTCAGACTCACTCTCTTCGACCGAGTCCTCAGAGCCCGAGGGCTTATATTGGTCGTCCTCTTCATCTGAATCATCATCCTGTGCATTTTCTTCGTCGCTGTCGGGGTCTAAGAAAGACCAGCCGCCGGAGTCAAAGAAGCCCTCGGGATCGTCGGTAATAGTCTTCATAATTTTGGCCCAATTCAAGGACTGAACGCCTTCTGTGTATCGGATATCACACGAACTGAAATAAAAAATACGAAATTAAATAATTGTTGGGATGGGTTTAGAATACTTTAGCCACTCCTTCACGTGATCCAACATATTCATCGGCACCGCATTAACCATAGATATCTTTCGGTTATAATCCTTGAAGACGAATATCATATCGAAGTTTTTGAGATGGAATTGAACACGTTCAAAATGAACCAGTTCCACTTCTTCCAAAGTGATGACAAATGGTGGCTAATAAATGAGAATGAAATTAATATTAAATTCAAAGATTAGTTGAGACGAACCCAATCCGTGAGATTAACGAGACATCCAGAAGTGGGCTGCAATAAAACAATACTACGATTGGGAACACCAGGAAAACCCAAATCTCTGAAAGGAGTGTCGAATTCAATCTCTTGTTTTGTCATTTGTTCGACTTTATCGCAGAACGTTTTGAAGGCTGTCTTTAATTTCTGCCTGAGTTCACGTTCTGCCTGTTCTGCGGCCAAGTCATCCCTGTCGTGCATGTGTTGATGTTTTCCCAAATCAGTGGTTATTTCTCCGACTTCTGTGTAGAACTGGATCTCCGACTGTTTCTTTTTGCCGAACATTATTGCGTTCTATTCGACAACAAAACAATTTATAACTGAATAACAGATGAAATGCGGATCAAATACCTTAAGAGTAAAATGGAGAAGAATAAGCATTTCTCCGTCACAGGGCTGGAAGAAGGCGTGCTTTATATTATTGTAAAGAATGTCCACTTTGTCGCCTCTGATTGAAGTGAATCTGAAGCCATTGCTGTGCGCCTCAAGTGTTCCGTGAATTCGTTTCGTCATAATATTGGGTCTGATATATAAGTCTTTCAATTTGGGATTCGCTTTGTTCTGACTCAAGACAAGAGTGTCCTGTTTAACAATTCCCTCCTTTTCTCGCTCTTCGGCTTCTCTGGTTTTGAATTTCTTCTGGACTTCTTTGATAAGTCTGAAAGCGGTGTTGAGATTGGAAGAGGGCGCCGATATCTCTCCCGGCTCTTTCACGTTAGTACTCCTATACGTGAGTTCTTTCAGAAAACTGGAGTCAAAATTACTCGAAAACATATTTGACTCGTTCTTAGCCATAGTGGCGCCGGGATGAAAGAAATTCAGACGTAAGTATGTATAGTCTCCTTCTATTGATTGCGAAATATTCTTAATGGTCGAGATGTGAAACGGAACGGGAACTCCAAAAATTGGTAGAATTACGGTCTCGTACTTCTTGTCCACAAATATCTTGAGATCACTGACTTCTGCTTCTCTCGGAATTTGGTTCGCACTCTTATAAGAAATGTTAGATTTTCGGGACTTTTCCTCTTTATTGGTACCGCCTTTGGCCGCAAGTCTGGCTCTGGCAGATTCGTTCAGGTTTTCGGCTAACTCTCTCTGATGTTGTTTTCGCTTCTCTTCTGTCGTCGTTTCACTCTTTTGGTCCAAATTTATATCAATTATCAAATAATTGAAAGAAAGGACAAGACTTACCCTTAATTTAGTGTCAAACAAAGCTGTCCGACGACTTCCCCTCGTCCCGAGATCTTCAGGTATAATATCGGATTTTTTGTCCTCTTCTTCGGACTCTTCCTCTTCATCTTTAATAATAATTGCGATGTTTTTCAACTTCTTTTTGCTTTGAGTTAAGACATTGGCTGCCATCCCCTCAGTCACTACAACTGTGTCTCCGATGAATAGCGCGTATTGTTTTCCTTCAGGATCGGAAGCGCCTTTGTTTTCGAGATTAGAGAAACCAATGGCCACATTAAAGACCATTCCTTTCTTGATGATAGCGTTTGACTTCGGCGCCAAAAGGAGAGACCCTTCGCGGAATTCCAACCCCATAGCAAAGCCTGCATTTTTGGTGAGTTTGTCGACAAGACTTCGGTCCCGTTTAGAGACGACATCGACTGCGTGTTGATAGACATCACTCATACGAGTCCCATCCCGAAGTTTATCGATAATACTTTCCTGAAGTTCAACCAAAAACTCATATAATTTCTTCTGATCTTCATTTGGATTTACGAGAAGTGTTCGGACAATATTAGAACAATACTGTTTATAGCGAACGCCCAGAGCACAGGTAATGGCCCCGAAGTGTAGATTATTTTTATCACTGATTAAAATAAAATTCATTAACTGTTTTGAAGAGAAATTATATCTCAGACTCAGACCTGACAGCACTGAACTTTAAATTATATTTTCCGCCCGACTGTATGATTGCGGTATAGCATAGATCCACGTGAGTCGGTTCCACATTTTTAAGATACTTCTTATTACTAATGGCCTGCTCTACGCCGTCGGCCAGCTTTGAGTGCTTCACTTTTTTATCCGAATCAATAATTTCTGTGATCTCTTCCCTCAAATATTTGGCATAAATTTCTGAGGAAAGCGCCGCTCCTTTACTGATAAGTTTGATCTCCTCTTCATCTTTGGGCGCCATTATGTAAGCGGCGGCACTACTGATGTCCACATTTTCGTAGTTTTTCGAATTGAAAACTTTTTTCCACTCATCGACGAAATCGCCGGTAAACTTATCTTTAGAAAATTCTCCGATCACTTTACCGTTTTTGCTCTTCTCAATGGCAGCGGTCAGTGTCTCAAAGTTTGCGTTGTCTTTGTCCGTCTGTCCACAAAATATGAATTAGAATTCAATCTATTGATAGGAAACTGAAGCAAACCTTATCTCTGACTAAGAGAGTGATGGGCGGCACTCCCTCCTCGTTCTCTTTGCTCGACTCAATCAACTTTAAGAACTCGACTTTCTTTTTGGAGGCCAACACATGAATGGACTGATGGCACAGAACTATCATAATGTCTGTCATTTCGTATCCGAAAAACCATGTCTTAAATCATAGGAATCATTATATCAGTGAATAATTGGTTGACAATAGAGCCGGTGTGGACTCACCTGAAGAGCAGTGGATTTACTGTAAACGACATCCTGGTCCTGACCCACAATTACCACAATGGCATCCACTTTATGGATGTTCTCCAAATCGCCGCCATTTTTCTAGGAGATAAACTTCTGTGAGAACAAAGAAAAGACGAAAAGACAAAAGCAATTGCCGTACATTCCATGAGAGGTAGAAGTGTCGGACACGTCTGAAGAAGGCGTCCTTATCGACAACTAGTTGTGACATTTGCCGCAAAACAGACCGGTCTTCACATAAATTAAATTAAATTAAATAAAATGTTAGAATATTTGATTGGAATCGATATTAACGACAATATGACGACTGCTTTGAATAGAAATTTATAGTTGTTTTGAAGAAAACAATTGAAAACAATTGCGATCGCATTCAATGTCGTAATAATGGCTGACTTTCGACGCGCTTTCACTCTATTGGCGCTCAAATTGAAGACAACTTTTATTCATAAATTACACATTTTTTTCACTGAATAGGGAATTAATTCTATGGTTACTCGCAAATCGTAAAATGATACATAGCATTTAGAAAACAATTTGTGATTAATGCAGCTGAGATTAGTAAATTTTGCGATTAGTAAAGATTCACTTAACGTTGAGCCGCTTTTTCCTTTGAGTAATTCAATTGTTTGAATAAACGAAAAAATATATGCAAGCTTAGATGAATTGAGAGTTATTTAAAAAGCTCAAAAGGAAATCAATGGAAAATTGATGGAATGTTAAAATGCATTGATTAGAGTTACAATATTAAGTTTAAATTACTTCTTTAAATTCGCTCTTTTTCTCACAACTTTAATGTGGCCATTTCGGCCTTTAGCATGGTCAGATGCCGATAAAATTTAGTTATTTGCAATACTAGAAAAATTTCTTTTTATATGATTGAAATGTATACCATCTTACGATTTGCGAGTAACCCTTGGAATAATTCCCTATTGAATTCCCTATAGAATCAGGGCTCACCAAGGGGGTCAGCCCAAAATCCTTGCCTCGAAGAATTTTAGGAATCCCCTGATTGCGCCTCGGAGGCCCCCTAATAAAATGTGCAATAGACAACTTTTTTGTCTGTAATTTTAGTGAAAATAGCCACCCGAAACGGATTTATACTGGAATTAGGCCAATTTGAAAGTGATTTAACTAAATTTAACTGGATTCAACCCGAATTTACCGGTAAAATGGCGGCACATAGTAACGTTTTTAGCTTAAACCTCTTTCAACCCCCTAATTCTGGTAATCACTTTATGATCAGATCCACAAACTTCTTATTTAATTTAAATTTATCAAAGAATTTGAAGATTTTGTGAAACATATATTGATTTAATTGAAAAGTTTTCCAATAAAATATTGTTTAAACAAAAATATGTTTATTTATTAAACAAAAGGTTAGAAAAATATTTTAAAATTATATGAATTATTGATTGAGTGATATATTTGTGTGTTCTTCGGTTTAAGTTTATGGCCTCTCTTTTTGCCAGATTATCGAATAATTCGATTCGTTTTTCTCTTCTTTAAAAATCTCATTATTTTCGATAACTTCGATATTAAATGCGTTCAAAATATATATTTGAGACTTAATTGTTAATTGATTCCAACGTCTAAATACATTTATCCGATAATTTGAGTTCGAATTCAATTCTTTAATGATTTCTTGTTTTACCACTAAAACAATTGAAGTGTTTTCTTCGAAATCTTCACTTTCATCGCTTAAGACAACTGATCGAAGGAATGTTACTCCAAATTGTGATTCAAACTCAATTACTTTCAAAACCAAAGGCTTATAATTGGCTTTATTTGGAAGTGAGTTTCGGTGACTGAATTCAAGTCTCGATTGTCTCATACTTTTAAAGACATTTAAGGCTCTACTTCTCAAAGAGGTCTCAAATCTTTTAGCTTTACTTTTGGTCAAAAGTTTGTCGAATTTTACGATCGATTCGTCGAAAAAACTGAAAAACGATTTTTGAATCAAATTACGAGAATTGGATTCTTTGCGTTCAACTGAACGACCGTTTTGTCTAATGGGCGAAGAATTGCTATCAATTACAGGAATCGATTGCTTTACTGGTGAACTGGTGTCTGAAATGCTGTGCGTCTCGATGTCCATTGAATCGTTTTCGTGATTATCACAGATATTTTCAACAATTGTTTCCACTCTATTGAGTGTCAATTGATTCGCAAAACGACTCAAGTTTTTGGCCGAAGATTTGTTTTTGTTCGGCGAATCTTTCGAGAGTTTGGTGGAGCCGTTGAGGCGTTGTTTCTTAGTTTGTTTACAATTGGATTGACTGGACTTGGAGTGAGTTTCAGAGCCATTATTTGACTTATTGGACAGTTGGGAACTGAAAGTCTCTTTAGACAGCCATGAGATCGAATCAAAGTATGATGGGTCGTTTGGGTTCACTATTTTAATACTGTCACCAAATCTTTTTGGATCAAATCCAATGGTGTTTCCATTTCGACGATTTTTATTATTAATTTTTGACATTTTTAGAGACAATTGAAAGCATTTAAATTAAATTATAAAATCGTTTGTCAAACGAAAGCTGTGAAACAGTTTTGATTTAAAGCGCGACAAATAATTTGTAAACAAAACCTCTTCAATGAAAACGTTAACCAAATTCGCGAAACAATCGAACGTTTCTTCAAATGGGTTTCAGAAGAAGTCAAACATTATTTGTGTTTTGATTCAAGAGTTTTATCTGATTTGCAATTTATTTTTATAAATATTCTTAAGATTTTTAAATGTATTTCTCAATTAAATTCTTATTTTAATTATATTTTCTTATTCTTATTGTTTTCAGAGATCAAATCGTTTCTTAAATTTGGTTTAGTTTTGAAAATAGTTAAAAGTCAGTGAATTTGAGGGACAATTCAGTTGATTATTGAGTGAAAAAGTGCCACATTTTTAGAAAACTTTAAACTCGTGTTTTGTTTACAATAATTGGTATCGAAATGTTTCCGTCGCTTACAGTTATTCTGAGCGGTCTTTTCACAGGTACTCACTTTTGACTTCTCTTTAATCCAAACAATAATTGTTTTGATTTCAGTTTATATCTTGCATTCAATGCATACAATCTATAAGTTATATAATCCCGAAGAATGTGACCAAAAAAGTGATTTATGTTTGAATCCATCGTTCAAACGGAAAGACACTTTCACTGCAAGTCTTTATTGATTTGGTTATAAAATGTTTGTCTAAATAAAGAATCGATGTTACAGTTATATTTGTGCACTTCAGTGGACGACCACCCTTTGGCCAAACCATTGGATTGTATTCATAAGAACAATGAGTTTTCACTCATTAAAGACCAAAAATTGTAAAATCGATTTCGAAGATTGTCTTAAACTAAGATTCGTTTGTCATTAGATCACTGTCTGTAAGACTGCCGGCGGAGACCCTCAGAAACGGTTCATTATATTTGCACGCAGTCATCACTCAACTCAAGAGTTCTGGTCCTCTCAATAAAGATGTTCTTCTGCATAGAAGTACTTCAATGATGACCTCACCTCTGACCAGATATGCTATAAAACAGGCGACGGCTTTCAATCTGCTGACCGACTCATCACAACAACAAAAGACTAAATCAAAGCGCAAACCTTCTGAAAGACCCGTCACTCATTGGAAGCCTAAGATTCACCTGAACATCATTTCAGAACCTCTTTCATTGTCCCGAAGATCACTTCCAGGAGAAATTGCTCCACTCTTGAGGTCTGACAATAATTTGATGAATTGAGGGCCGGTATTAACTTTTAACCGATAGACTCACAGAAAAGAGCGAATACCTACCAATCGTTTATATCAGTGAAGTCCGACAACGAGTCAAAGAGTTGTGGGTCAGTCCACTGCAGTCATATTTTTAATTCAATTTGTATTTAATTTACTAAAAACTTATTTTCTCTGAAAAGCCGGTAAACGATAGCATTTCTGCAATGCCTTTAGAGGTGGTCTATGAGCCCACAACTATTGGAAAGCTTAGATTTATGCTTATCATTGAATCTTCGCTCAAATCAATGTCCAAAATGGGTTTCACTGATACCGACACCGATGATGTAAAGGGAATATTCTTCGACACAAATATTTATTTATTACTTTTGACTGTTTTCGTCACTTCTTTTCACGTAATTTCATTGAATTTGAGTCAAACTCTTAAAAAATTCAAATTTTTATATAAATTAAGGTCTTATTTGATTTCCTGGCCTTCAAAAATGACATCCAATTCTGGAGGAATAGAAAGTCAATGGAGGGCTTGTCTTTCAGTAGTCTCTTGTGGAGAACTGTTTCTCAATTTGTGATAACTCTATACCTTTTTGATCAGAGAACCAGTTATTTAGTATTAATTCCGTCTTCAATCGCAACTGTTATCGAAGTTTGGAAATTAAAGAAAGCCCTCAAAGTTGAGGTCAAAGGTTTCAAACTTACGTTCAATAATCGAACTGAAGCTGAGAAGCGAACCGATTCCTACGATTCAACTTTTATGAAATATTTATCAATATATGTGTTGACCCCACTTGTTATCGGAGGTGCCGTTTATTCAATTATCTATACTCAACACAAGTCCTGGTTTTCATGGGTAAAGTTTTACTCAATTTTGAAAATCGAAATCAAAATAGTTTTAATTTAATCAATTTGTCCAATCAGTTGATCCAAAGCGCAGCCAACGGAGTCTATGCATTTGGTTTCCTCTTTATGTTACCCCAATTATTCATTAACTATAAGCTTAAGTCTGTGGCACACCTCCCGATGAAAGCATTTATGTATAAGGCCTTCAATACATTCATTGACGACTTGTTTGCATTTATGATTACTTCGATTCCGACTGCGCATAGAGTGGCCGCCTTTCGGGACGATATTGTGTTTGTCATATATCTGTATCAGAGATGGTATTTAACTTTTGATTCATTTGCAATCAAATTATTAAATAAGTTTTCATTTAACTCATATTTAAGGCTCTATCCGGTCGACAAAACTCGAGTCAACGAATTCGGACAAACGGCTGACCCCAAGAAAAACAATTAACTGATTATTAATTTTAAGCAAATTATTTATATTTGTTTTTGAATTTTTCTAAATTTTTCTATTTATTGGAAATAAAAAGTTTTAATATAATTGTCATAAGTTTTGTGAATTTACTCATCCATAAAGTCATCTCTTTTTTCTGTTCTGAATTTTAAAATCGTATAAAATTAAGATTTACTCATCTGTTAAAAGATTAAAATATTTAATTCGATTAAATTATTTCTAATTCTAAAGTCTATGCCATAGACTCTATG